>WJEZ01001262.1:0-18599 GCA_009869925.1 Thalassaphorura encarpata | reverse complement strand
CACACTCTTCCTTTTCTTGACTGGAATCGTTCAAAAATTTTCATTCGAACTTGTACCAGGGTCAACAACGTTCGATCCGAAGGACTTGCCCACAACTTGCAGTTTTGTCTTGCAGCCTGAACCATTCGAAATCATTTTGAAAAAGCGTAATTAATCCAAATATCTCCACAGTTTATGTATTTTTATTGAATATTTCCAAAATTCTGAATACACGTATCAAACAAAAATAATTCACCAATTAAAAGCTAAAGCAATAATAAAAATTTCACTTTCACTTAAAACAACGAACTACGAAAACATTTGTTGAGAATTTTTTGTTTTAAAATTCGATTCTCTCCTTCAGCTATGCTGTAGGGATTTCGGAAACTGACTCTGTACTCACTCGTCTCCTTTTTCTTCGATGTCATAGGTCGTTGCTTCTGTGCATTTCCATTGTAGGCTGTCGGCATGGAGCAACAAGCAGCGTTCATGTTGGTAGAATTTCTCCCTACCTTTGGGGCAGCACTTCGTGACCTTTGCATTTGTTTCGTTCGAGGTAGACGACAATAGCAATGACATTCGCAACTCATTGGTTTTGTCTGACATCCCCTGTCTTTGCAATCGTGAGGAGGGTCAGATTTACCTTCTTTGGGTTCTGGTTCAGGGGGTGTATGGATTATTGGATCAGGATTTTCCAAGTTGACGGTTTTTTCACCTTTTTCTCGGTTATTTCCGTTCTTGTCATTTTCTTGGGAATTTGTCCCAAAGAATTTGTCCGTATCAAGTTTCCATGATTGGGGAACGTTTCGAACGATTTTGGCCGACTCTGGATCTCCGCTTCGTTCCCAATAACCACAACATTTTGGTTTACAAGAATGACGCACTTTTGGGGTAAATTTTGTGCTTTTCGCAGGATAGTCCGAACTTTTATTGATGTTGTCCTCATTTTTAGCGATTGAGTTTAGATTGTCATTTTTAGCATCTTTCGGTTGCTGATTGTCGATTTTATTCACTGCAGGAGATTTTTCACCACTTTTTTTCACCACTTTTAACTTCCACTTTTTGAGTCTTATCATAAATTTCTTTCAACAATTTTGTCTGATCTATATAATTTTTGTACTCATTGGCATGTCTATCCCAATAAATGGCCAATTCAATTTCCGGCACAAGAACAAATTTTTCTTTAGGTTTTTTTAATTTTTCCAAAATTTCTTTCACTTCTTGCAATTCCTCCAATTCATTTTCCTCGGGTGATTTTGGAAATCGAAGAACTTCCTTTTTGGATAAATTTGTTGGAAGTGGTGGCCAAGGATGAGCCACAGCAAGAGCCGTCGTTTTGTGCATCTTGTTCTGCTCGTACACTCAGACTCAGAATGACTTAACCTAACGACTTGAGAAAATTCCCGATGTGCATTGCTTTCAGTTAAGGTTTGATCAATATGTATTGACAAAACAGCAATAAATTCGTTATATATACTTGATGATCTTCCTCAGTCCGAAGTCTAAAGGGAAACTTTTGTTTCTTTGATCGCGATTGACACACGACGAAGACTGCAACAGCAGTAAAGTCAATATTCTTCGGATAATCAAAGCAAGTTAAAGCCTAAGCGGTGAAAGCAAAAGCAATGCATAATGCAATATGCAAAGTACACTAGGGTGTTGGGCTACGTTTTCGCTTAACGGGCTGGTGAAAGTTCAATTCAACTTTCTTTCAGAACAAACATTTTTTCCATTCGATTTCGGGGAGTTCTTGTTAAAGTAGATAATCAAATTTCAAATAAATCGTCATTAATTGAGAATCATGCAATTCAATTATAAAACACATGGCCTTGTTCTGTCATTTCTCATTTATGTCATTAGCTCAGCCTAATTATTCCTGAGTCCTAAATTTAGCCATGAACACTTGGAATGTATTAAAATGAATGACTACACTAAACTTATCGAATTGAACTTGAGAAATAAAATTAGATGCATTTCTATTGTAATTACGCCATGAGTTCTTTAATTGGTACAAGGTAAAATGGACTTTGACAGCATTCGTATGCAATGGTTCTTTTCTTGGGTCTTTGATTGACAGGTGCAGTATATATTTATTTTCTTGGCTTTTACTTGTATTCACAGTGGCAATGTTGATAATTGGGTTTGCGTGACTCTTTCTCTTCGTGTCTTCTCTGTCTTGTGAACTGAATATGCTTACGGACTGTGAAATGTGTGAACATTGTCGTGTCGTCCCACTCACAATTACAATGAGGATAAACTAGCTTTGGGTTTTTCTAGCCCTTCTTTGTAGGAAATCAAGTTTTAGCTTTCAACACCTTTTATACCCTTTCGTTCATTCACATGCAGGAGGACTCCTTCCTTCATAACCAAGTTTCAATAGCCTAAAGTTAATCAGAGTTGATTTGGTGTTGACGTCGGATAGATCTGGACGATTATCTTATTACTTTATTTGGAGCTTGAAAATTTTCAACAGGAAAATGAGCGAACCAGTTTCTATCGGTTTTGCTCTGGTGGTGCTGATCTTTGGAATTTTATTGAGTTTAATCGTCAAGCAAATCGTGTCTTTGAGAAAATTACCTCCAGGTGTGTTTGAATTAAATGAAAATGCAATAATTTTTATGAAATAAAATATTCAAACTTTTAGGTCCATGGGGTTTACCACTTGTAGGGTCCATGCCACATTTGTATACTCACAATGTACTTGGAGAATTTGAAAAATATCGTCAAAAATATGGAAATGTATTTTCCATCGGTATTGGAAATTTCAAGTTAGTCAAATTGAATAAGTTGTTATATTTTGTGATGGTTAAATATCTCCTTTGTCGATTGTCCAGTGCCGTCGTCATCAATGGACACAAATTAATTCACGAAGCATTCAAAAAAGACGAATTCTTGGGTCGCCCCGATGTAGAAACATGGGAAGTGCGAAACATGGGTGTAAAAAATCGTGGAATTTTATTCTCTGATGGAAATCAATCATGGAATGAACAACGGAGATTTGCTCTGAGGAATTTAAGAGATTTTGGTTTTGGGAAGGAAAGTATGGAAGGCTTACTAGTGCATGAGCTTCAGGAACTCATCACGCATTTAAAGTAAGTGTGGTCATTTAATTAAGCTAATTAAATCCATAGGTGTTAAAAAAATTGTAAAGAAACTGGAAAATCATGCCGTGGTTTAGTCTAATAACGAGGCGTTTTCCTCATTATCATCCCGCATGAATTGAAGAATTGACCAACTGGTGCAATTAAGAACCAAGGTTTCCTGGACCTGGACTTGGCAATTAATTAAAATCAACTCGCTGTATTTATTTTTTGTGTGCGAAAAATGACCAACATGCACAAGCACAATCACAGCGCAATTTTCACCTTATTACGTAATTTTGATTCCAATTAATGCAAAAAATGTGACCGAGTGGACAACAGAGTCATAAAAATGATGAGAAGACAAAACTAATTTATAAAATGTGTCGTATAGTTTTAATTCAAGAAAAAATATCTCAGAAAATTGAAGAAAGGAAAAAACCTAAAATAATGCAGGAGAACTGTGCTAAATTTCTTCGATAAATGGATACCTGGAAATGTATGTAACTAGTTCACTCAACTTTCTTATTTTCAGGAAAGACGTTGGAAAACCTGCCGAGTTGAAAAATATTTTCAATGCATCCGTCTTGAACTCATTGTGGTACATTTTGACAGGTGATTTTTATAGTTTCGATAAGACAAAATTGTAATGTTTTGTTATTATTATACCAATACATGGATAAAGGCCCAATCGGACAATATATGACATTTGATTGATATTTTTGTCAGGACATCGCTTTGACCTTGAAGATCCAGAATTCAATAGACACATTTCATTGCTCACAACGTAAGTGGACTTTCAAGAGATTTAATTCAGCTCTAACTCTAGCTGTAATTTTATACATTGACAGAAACGTAAAACAAGCTCATCTGATGGGTCCTGGATTCTGGTACCCTTGGCCAGCCAAGCACAATCTAATTGCAAAGGGGAAATGGGAACAATTTAGAAAAAATCGGGAAGACATTACAAATCTAATCAAAAAGGAAGTNGCAAAGGGGAAATGGGAACAATTTAGAAAAAATCGGGAAGACATTACAAATCTAATCAAAAAGGAAGTCCAAGAGCATATTGAGAGTTTTAGTGATGGAGAGCCAAGGGATTTTATTGATGTTTATCTCCAGCATAGAAATCAGTCGACTCAACCTTCCAGTTTTCAAGGGGAAGAAGGAAGTAAAGAAAATACACGATTAAGAATATATAGATTTTTCATGAACTTCTTATAATTGTGTGAAATATGTTAGAGAAAAACCTAGTCGTGACTCTTCATGACCTTTTCATTGCTGGGGCTGAAACAACAAGCACAACTCTCCTTTGGTCACTTTTATTTCTATCCAAGGAACCAAGAATTCAGGAAAAACTATTTGCAGAAGTAGATTCTGTGATTGGAAAAAATCGACTTCCGTCTCGTGATGACAAACCCAAGTACAATAACACCATAAAAATAAACAATTTTAAAGCCTCTAAAATATCTTCTAAATCTTAGAATGCCTTATACCGAAGCCTTTTTGAATGAAGTTCATCGTAAATCCTCACTTATACCCCTCAGCGTGTTTCACAAGACTATGGACGATACAAGTGAAAAAAAACCTTGAGATTTATAGTACCGAACTATTAGAATTTAATCCTACTTTCATTTTCTACAGATTTGGATGGGCATTTTATTCCAAAAGATACTGTGATTTTGGCCAATATGTATGGAGCTCATCATGACAAGGAGTATTGGAAAGATCCAGGAGTATTTCGTCCAGAACGTTTCTTGGATTCTACTGGAACAAAGTTGATAAAACATGAAGCTCTAATGCCGTTTTCAACTGGTATATCTGAATTTTGAATAAACTCTCTCTGGTAGACTTATACTAAAACTATTTTTGGAATTTTTCAGGTAAACGGGCTTGTTTGGGTGAAACTTTGGCGAGGGATACACTTTTCCTTTTTCTAACAGGGATTGTGCAAAAATATTCATTCGAATTGGTTCGTGAATCCACGGATTTTGATCCTGCGGCCCTGCCAGTAAATTGTAGCTTTGTTTTACAACCTGAACCATTTGAACTAATTTTAAAGAACCGTGTTTAATTTAGGAATAAAATAAGTACACTTTTCCATTGTATCTGGACCAAGCTCTCTAAACTTTATTGTTAACGAATATTAAATTCGTCATTTGAGGTTTGTCATTTTCTAAATTTCAATAACTACTTTGTAGCATAAATAGAACAAGTTCAGAGCCATAACATAAACTACCAATAGAAAGAAGAACAAAAAGTTAGACACAGTATAAAGATTAAACGTCTTCACGTTCACCTCGTCGTACTTATGCAGTCGTGACGTCTGATCTTCCAGTTCCAATTTATTCAATCTCAATGAGTTCCTGAACTCCGGCGGCATCTGGACGACCTGGAGTTGGCTGTGGCCGTGCGGAAGTAGCGCTTCGTTTCTTCCAAGCTTTGTTCTGAACATATAATGCCGATCGAATATGAACCACCCTCTTCTTTCCTGCTGCCCTGGCCCTGGACCGATATCGACTTTTAAAAATCCAATTTTCAATTTGTTGACGGTTGATTTCAGAAACTCCGATCTTCCGCAGTTCTGTTAGAATTGGCGTCGGCGTTTTTATTCCAACGGCCATAAGTTCCTTGATTTTCTTTTTATTAGCTTCAGAGATTCCACGAATTTTTCCCGACGTAGTATTTGGAACAATATTGCTGCTTCTTAGGCTCTTCCTCTTGCTATTGCCAGGAGCATTTTTCTACAATTTTCAAAAATTAGTCCAATGACCCAAGATTACGAGATTAAGCCAATAAAGAATATTTTTGCATGATATACCTGTTGTGGACTCTTGTTTTTCTTTTCAAGGAGAACGTCAAGTTGCTTCGCTATTCCTTTCAATTTCAATTCATGTGCTTTGTCCAAGTTGCCCTTTTTGTTTTTCTGAAATTTAGATTACAGAGAAAAATTATGGACTTACACTTAGGAATTAGAATTAGGATTTACAGTAAGCATAAATAGATCAGTAACTTACAACTAGATCAGATACCATTGATTCCACATAAGTTATTCTCAGTTCGTCATTAGATTTGGGTGTAAAGCCAGTGTTGAAATTAAACTCGGCGAGGTTCGGGTCAGTCTTTCCAGTCACTAGATTGAGTCCACCCTGGATCCACCCAGCCCTAAAATCTTGAAGTTGGGCTGCTGTTGTTTGGTCAGGAACTTGAATGTCGAAGGGATCAATTCGTTCCAAACGCAGATTAACGTTATTGGCGATTCCAAGCTTTGACACATCCACATGCCTGTTTTCAGCTTTATATTCCAGCAAACCATCCACAAAGCTTCTGAAATCCTTTGGTTCAATATCAAGCAGTTTCTTCCGGATGTACCTTTCCCAACCTGCTCGATTCGGTTCGTCCCTCAACCTAGCAATAAACAAAAATAAGTTGTGGTGTGATTAATTAAAAAAATTATTGATTAGCTAAACTAGGAATTAGGAAAACATACAGTTGCTCCAATGACTGAAGATCAGGTTCCTGAAGGACAACCATGTCAATGACCACCATACCAAAAGCCCAAATGTCCGCCTTCATACCAATTTTTCGATCGCTGAAAAACTCAGGGGGAGAATAAAGCTCCGATTGTCCTCGAGTGTCTACCGTTTCCTCATTCTCGCGTAGAGTCAATGAAAATCCAAAATCTGTTATTTTCAAATGATTATCATTGTCCAGAAGAATGTTGTCAGGTTTGAGGTCGGAATGAATTATTTTGTGGCCATGAAGAAACTTAAGCCCAGCTGCAATCTCAGCAGCATAAATTCGGCACGTGTGTCCTCTCTGTGGCAACTGCTTCAAAACGACATCCAGAGAACCTGAACACCACATATTTAATTTAAAAATGTATACTTAAGCCAACGACAATCTAAAGCTCACATTTCATAGCTGGCATAATAAAATATGCCCTGTCCAAAGTCCTGAATGATGCTACGATTGTCATAAGAAAATCTGCTTTGTTACATAAGAGTGAAACGTTCCTTTCCGTCACGATATCCTTCTCGACTAATGCCAACAAATCCTTTTTCCTCTCTTCATTACGCTCAGCATCAGCCTCTGGACTCGACCTCTTCACGATTTTTATAGCAAATTCCTGCTGAGGATCTTCTCTCAGTTTAGCAATGTAAACGTTGGACATTGCTCCTTTGCCTACAATCCTAATTGGATCAAAATCCTCCAACCCCACAAACTTGATGTTTCGATTCAGGCGAATCTTTGTTTTGAGTTTCTCCAGACTTGGAGTGTTGTTCCATTTTGAGTCGAACAAACTTGATGTTGTTAGTTCCTGTGAAAAATTAAGACATGATATGATAGATAAAGAAAAAGTTAAAATCAGCAAGTGGCCAAGGCAAGGCTATCGGCTATCTGGAAAACCGGAGACCGAAGCACCTTAAAACTAAAAAGTCATTTTAAATACATTGAGTCATTCAGTCTTTGTTTGAGGCCTTAGTCGCCTTAGCCTCCACCCAACACGATTTTCTGGGATGTTGGGGCAAAGTTAAGATAAAATTAACTTTCAATTCTCAATATCAATAAGGTCATTAACTAGGTTTGGCGTTAGAAAGTTTTCGGTTTCGGTGGGAAGTTGACCCTTTCTCTACCTGCCAGAATATTTATATTTAGAATTTAGATGGATTCTGAAGTAAATTAATGATAAATAAGGGTACACTTTCCAACGCTACCGTACCCACCGCTACTGGCCCCTACTTGTACGCCGATCATTATTTTTCTCAATTCAAAGTTTTCCCCAATAAAATTTTCTACCAACTTAAGCCCCTCTAGCTATTAGAAACTTAGGTCAACTCAAAAATTTTACAGTTCATTTCAGTTTCTTTAGACGTTCAAAGTCTGAACTTCAGATTCTATTCTGGGTGGGTCTGAAAGGGAAAGTCTGAATAGACAAGCGAGTGAAGTGAATAATGGAAAGTACTTACCCCAAGACCTTCTCCGGTGTCCATCTCCTCATTTGGGTTTGGAACTGACATTTTTCAACAAATTGTCTTGTGTCGTCTGACCGTGACCAAATTTTATCGAGAATTAAAAGTAACACGAGAGGACTGATGTGCGATGTGATGTGCGTAGTTTGATATTTCGGTATGCAATGAACTTGGCTGGCGTTGGTTTCCGTTTTGTCCGTTGGTTAAAACTCTACACGACACAGCACAGCAAAGCAAAGCAGCGACACGACTCCCCTCCAATGCAATGCTAAGGCGTTGAATGAATCGAAATACCCAACGCCTGACAGAAAGACAGAGCGGAATGGAAGAGGTTAAAAAATCCCGCATCCGCATCTCTCCAGCTTAAAATCAATGCACCGCATGCATCTTCTCAAAAAACTTCAAAATAAGATAAAAATTTTCAAAAACTATTGCCTAAAGCCCAATAGCATTTTTTCTTAATATTTCATTGATTAAAAAAGAATTAAACCGCAACAATATTTGTAATATCAAATCTTTTAAATTTTAAGTACAACACTTTCTACATCAATCAAAACCTAATTTTTAATAAATTTAAACTAAAATCTTACGAAACAAAAAATGCCTTCTGAAAATACATGTTGAAAGAACAAGAGCTAATTGTAGTAAATTAAATTAATGAGAAGCTTAAGTCGAGAAGAAAGGTCAAAATTGGGAGCCCTATTGTCTAAACTAGTTCAATAATTCCTCGAAAGCTTCGTAAATGGACTTTGTCGACTTTTCATACTCCATCCAAACATTCCAGTACATCATGTACATGTAGAGCACAGCATCGAAAAAACTGTCTGTCGTCAAAATTTTGCATCTCTCAACATAAATGTCCAATGCTGTTGTTGATCCAGAGGTACCGGCCAGATCCCCTTCCCGGAGAAGAATAAAAGGAGCCAATGTTGGAATCTGGTCAATCGGGTTCTTGTCCTAGAGTAGATAGAAATTAAAATCGAACCACTACTTAAGAAATTGTATACTACAGCTTACTTACCTTAACCAGGCGTTTGAACAAGACACCATCACGAATAGGACCGATTTTTTTAATGCAGAAAACCAGCATCCCAAGATTTCTACGAACCTCTGAAATAGAATAAGTCAGCAAATCAGAAAACAAAAATTTCATAGTTAGTTAACAAAATCCTTACTCAGAATTTCATCGGGGTTCATGCTGGCCTTAATTTCTTTAAAATTATCAAGAGCCTCTTTCAAAAGTGTGTGTGATTTTGATTTCTGTAGACGTGCAGCGTCCTGGTACATCTTTTTTAGCACGGGATCCAATTTCTGAATTAGAGTATCAACTCGAATATTGCATCGCCTGGCGAATTCCTGACTAATCTAAAAAGTATAATAAAACATAGCATCTTCTTGAGTGAATTCAACATATATTAAAATTTTAGATTAATTTTCAGCATTACCACATTCGGGTATTTGAAGGCTGGAAAAGCTTCAAGAAGGTCAGGAATGCTAATATGATCATCTACCAAGTTTTCTCTGACCGAATACGTGGATTCCATCAAAGCTTCAATCTTTTCCATGTTTGGATTTGCTTTCAACAATTCTTTATTCATTGTGGCTATGCACTTTAGAGAACTGGCATCCAATCCTGTAGTGATCGTAGAGATTCTAGTTTGTCTTTGTATTTGTACTTTTTCGAGATCATGGTCTTCCTCCTTATCGTCCTCCGCAGAACTTTCGTCTGCGTCGTCATTTTCGTCCACCTCCGCGGTTTCAATTTCCTGAAAACAAAAGTTAAAGGAGCACTAAGTTCTCACTTTCGAAATAACGTATAGTAACTAATATATTCTCACCGCATTTTTATTTTTTAATTGGTTAGGCGAAAATTTTACTGCGCTGGCGACAGATAGCATGGATTTCTCACTATCAAATGAATTGTTGCTGCTGCTGCTATTATCTGCGGAAGGCGACAAGTCTTGATTATCTTCATAAACTCCCATATCCACTGAATCGTTTTTTTTAAATTCAGTTTCGTCAACAATAAGGCTGTCTTCACGATCCAGGTCCAGAACCTCAATATCCAGTGCTGTCGGTGTGTTTTTGATAGACTCAGTCAACGGCAAGCTGTTGACCTTCGGACACTTCTTATCAACTTGATCCTCGTCCTCAAATTTACGTTTCACCTTTACTAATTTGCCCTTCATATTTTGTGGAGGTGGATTCGAAGCAACACGAGCCAACTTCTTATTTTGCAGGGGAACGAGAACACCGATTTTCTTAGCAGTTCTGCAGACTAGGATGGATTTTGTTGTCGGCATTGATCCTGCCACCATTCCCCCACTGGGAACTTTTCTTCCCATGTTCGAAATCTCTGAAGGGGAATAGGGTTCATCCAACAAATAAGTTGGATTTGGATTCTTGGGATTATTCTCAATCTTGATCCCAGTGGCTGCTTCTATTTCAAGACATAGGGCTTGGAAATTCAGATCTGAAGGATCCGGCTCAATTAAACTGGATAGAAGCCGCTTGTCTGGGCGTTTGACTTGGAGGACGAGTCCATTCTTGTAAAGCTTTCTGGGATAGTATTTTTTTACTGTGCTCGCTCCAACTGTGACCATGGCCTGTTCATCTTTGATTTTGATTAGTTGACCCTCGACCTCCTGAGTAGGAATATTTTTTGCTGGGACTGGAACTGGGACGTTGATTCCTTTGCCTTGAGCTTCATCGTAATCGTGAGAATTTGTTTTTGTTGGAAGACTTGGCTTCACTTTCACCTTCATATTCGGCTTAGAGCTAGCCTTAAAGAATCCTGAAGAAATTAGCAAACTATAACTGAACAACGGCGAATTTTATGGAAAGTAATGTTAAGATTCGAATCAGTTAGCAAGAATCAGAGCCACAATCAACAGAGCGGCATAACTCACGAGGCACAACTCGCCCAATCTTTATCCTAGATCGTTGACAAAAATTTATCTGATAAATATTAAGTTAATCAAACTTACGTTCATTAGTTAATCAATGTTTTCTTAAACCCGAAGCGTAGAAGGTGACACAGACACAGCCACACTTGATTTCTTTAAACTTCCAGAATTATTTCCCACGCATCTCCTACGGTCATACGTCCTTAGGAATTTAATTCAATCTCACACAGACGCTATGTCGCATTCCTATCCATCCATGCCTTTGCCTTTGCCTTCCCATGCTATGCTCAAGAATTTTTCGTGCAATTTGACTTCAACGCCATACAAAATATTGCAAATTCAACATGTTGTAAATTTACGTTAAAAGCTGTGAATCGAGGAAAAGAAAAACAAAACTCAGGTACTTCCAGAAGTTTCGGAGTTTTGTCACTTGCTCCCTGGGTTGAGGACTGAGAAAAATATTTTGGGCACCCAAGGCACCAATCCAACCCAAATAATATATATATAGTAAATGGTTGCTGAATGTTTGTGGAACATTTGATGTGATCAACTGCTAAGAAAGCAAATAATCTAACAAACTAAAATTTTTCCTACTAGTCCAACTTTTATTTATGTTGTCAAATCTTAAACGACCACCGGACAGAACAAGAGATCTATAAATAAGATCTAATCTCATTATCCACCAGTCCTCAAGTTCAGGCCTGACTCAAGATGCCAGAGCAAAGTCAACTGATTTTGTGAAAGAAATCATTATCTTATCAATTATTTGCTGAGTCAACTCAGCAATTTTGTCCCTCATAGTATTATTTGTTTACGTGAGTTCCCCCCAAGCTTCGAGGCGAGACTGGTTTTGCAAAAGAGGGGATGCGACCTAACATGACACAGACAAAATGAATCATGAGACGCAAGCATAAAATTGCGTTAGCTGTAACATTGGAAAACAATACGCAAAATTCTAAACTACTAGTGCATGGTATGAATAGTCTTTAACATTATATCCTAATAACATAATACACATTCGTTTCTCTGCACTGCACTTTTAAAATGCGGTCAAGGAATTCTTAAACTAATTATGTCTAGACTAAGCCAAGTAATTGCTAAATATAAACTAACTCTATCTATCCTATAGTAGATACTGCAAAGCAAAACAAATTCTTATCCCAAATCAGACAGTGGAAGTTGGTCATCGATTCAAGACACTTTCAGTTTTCATTGTCAGTGCCATTGTCTTCTACCTCTGCTTCTGCTATGACAAGTTCTTCTGACTCTGAGTCTGAAACTGCCTCCTCTGGCTTCGGGCTCTGTGAAACGGATTCTTCAACTTCTTCAGACTCAAGTCTACTTTCTTTTGAAGGCTGCATCCTTTGTTCCTTCTCAGGTACTACGGTCTTTAGTACGCGATTCCAGTCTTCTTCGTAACGACGTTTCCTGACACTTCTGTCTTGAAACTGGATCATAGGAGCCAATGCATTGTAGTTGAATCCAATCTGTAATATTGCAACACAAAATGTACACTAAATAGATTACCAAAGTACTACCAGTTTATCACGAGTGCGTACATGTTGAGGGACTGGATTTCGATACACGATTCCTCTAGTACCAGGTGGATCACGATACAGTGGAATTTTTACTGGTGCTGAAACATGGGTTCCAGGTTCTAATTGAACTTGTGGTTGAATCGTGATTAATCCTGGACCTGGAAGAGGCGGGACATACTCTCCTAACAATGATGGTTTTCCCACAATTTTGTGAAATGAATTGTAATCTTTCCACCTGAACAAAAATCCATTTTCACAGTAGAATTTGTCAAAGAGTGTTTTCTCCATTGGTGCACTGTCAATAAAATCCACAATTTTTACATTGCAGCTATCCGTCGTGTATTTGGAACTTTCGGCCCTTAAGAATATAAATAAAAAGTAAGCATAAGTAATGAAAAGCAAACTTAATTTGAGATACAAAGAATAATTTTGCAACGTACCGTTCCCAGTAAGCACTCCTCGAATTATGAGCGACAAGAAAACACAAGTAAAAGTTGACAATGTACCCAACATTGGGCATCAGAGCTTTCAAGAAGTCCTCGTCATATTTTACGCTAAGGGGTAAAAAGAGTCCACGCAATAGCCCACTTCTAAATATTTCAAGGATGTGATTTGTCAACCCATATCCTTGGTCGTGTTTCTTGGAAATCTGAATACAAATTAAAATTCTTAAATATCAGTAAGTACGCTTTTTAAATGAATTCAAATTAGTCCATTGTTTAAGTCCTCACTTTTTCGCACAAGGGAAGATTCTTTCTGTATTTGCTGATTCCTTCAATCGCTTCCGCAACATTAATATTATCATTTGAATAGAAAACGAGAAATTGTTTTCCTGACGGCAGGATTTCCTTATCCATATATGACATGAATACTTGACACATTTCGTCCATGGCTACAATAAACCCAAGGATTTCCACTCGGAGAAAAACAGCCATGCCAGACATTTTTTCTGTTTTGTACATTTTTGGAATATGAGATACTTGCTGAGCCCTTAGCCAGGTCAATTCATGCTGACGGAAGAAACAATCAAATAATATAGTTAATGAAAACCAAAGCAGATAGCAATGACCTTGACCTTACCTCCAGTTGATTGATATTTTGCTGGATAGAAGCAGGCACTCCCGGCTTTGTCGGATTAAAGAAACTTGTCTGTATTGGTCCAAATGGCAGTTCACTCTAAAATCATAGTAACAGAAACATTTCAGCGGATGAAAGCTTTTAGAGAACTTTCCTCGCGTGCATTAGGCCAATCTACGTTATCAATATAAATACCTCTGGTCCGCCATATCCTTTGAGTGCGATACCTGGATGAGGACAGAATTGCGTTCCTCCGTAGTACCAATTAAGCTTGAGAAACAAACTAAAATTGTTATATCTAACAAATAAGAATTAACGAACATGTACGTAATTTCAAGTATGTATAGTATAAACTTACAATTATTTTACAATGACAATTACAGTTAAAGACTTCGTGTTGACCTCACCTGCATGCAAGTTTTCTTCAATGCTTGGATGCAAGCAATGATTTCCCTTTCTCGAAGATAATTTCTAACAGATCGTCGAACATTTACCGCTATCATTTGTCCCCTTGATTTGTCAATAGTTTCTTCACGCAAATAATTTCTTGAACATGCCTTAAGGCGACCAAAGTCTAAAGGGTTCGGGTTCATTTTTACAAATTAAATGATCTGAATCTGATCGATCAGTTCACAAATCACAATACACGATAAGGACTGGAATCAAATGGGAAATAAAAAAATATAGACATTCGTCAAGAACGCGTTTTTCTTGTTGGGTTTGCTTTTTCCGCGCTAACGCTAACGCTGAGAAAGAAAATCTAGCAAGAACCATACACGCCTAATTCCAAGAAAAACCAAAGACCGAATTTTGTTAATAATTTTTTAAATTTTGGTTTGGAAAGTACGAGTACGTGGAAGTAGTTGAATTGTCAGCAGAAAAAAAGTATTTCAGGAATTTACCAAGCGAAGTATTTCCTTTTTATTGAAATTTAAATTAAATTAAGTACACAGTAGCTAGCGAACGAACATCGTATTAGTTTTGTTAAAAAGACATGATTTGGTAACAGCAAGCGTCTGGAGGTTAGTAATAAATTAGTATAGCCTAGGCCTAGATAAGAATTTCAGTAATAATTATTTCATCAATGTGTACAGAGCACTGAAAGCTGTAAGAATTAAAAAATATCCAGGACTACTAGTCACTTGACTTCCTGCTGCGCCTTTTCCAGTTGGTGGTCTTGGACTCGGATCAGGTGAAGGACTCAATCCTGCCCCTGTGTAGAAAAGATTTCAACTTTTAATTAATCAGGCTAATTAGTAAAGTAGAGACTACGTCTACTAATATGAAAATCGTACCTGATCCTTTGTTAACCACACTCACAGTTTTAGACTTTCCACCCTCAGTGCGTGCAGCTAGGCAAATTAGCAAATTATCTGTCACATTAAACTTTGCATTTCCTTCGACTTGAATGTCTGTGATGTACCCTGAATAATCTGATTCCCAAACAAATTGATTTGCTGCAAAACACATTTCACATGCATCATTTTGATTTTGACCAGTCTTGCAGATCCACAGGGTGTAATTATTTATTGGGTTAGAAGGACTTGCGTATTTAGGAGGATGCCAATTTATTCTTAGGGCGTTCTTAGATGAAGCATTTCTGGCTTCCAGACCTATTGGTGGTGGTGGAGCTAGAAAAAGATTGAAATCTTAAGAAATTTAAGGAATTAATCGCAGTGTTATGTAAACTTACGGCATTCTTTAAAGCTGTGGTTGTGAAATTTGAGACAAGATGGGATTTTGAATGTTTTATTTAAAAATGATTCTGACAAGGGTAAAGAGTCTGGTCTGTTGGGTCTGGCTAAATGATTCTCCTCAAAGTTTTCAGCAATCGACTCTCGTACAAATATTGTCTGGTTACTTTCAAAGGGCAGAAATTGCTGAAATCCGATACGGAATGCTTGGTCCGCCTGAAATAAAAGTGACCGTGACAATGTTAAAATAACCAAAATCAGAGATTAAAGCTTCTGTTTTACCTTTGAAGATCTTAAGACATCCTTAGTCGAATTCACTGCTCCCAACGCATATTCATGGGAGCAAGATGCATTTGTGCCAGAGTCACTTTCAAAATAAAATCGAAAGTTTCTTGTTGATCCCTTTACTCGAGTGGGTTCCTCGTCCACTCGTTCCATAGTAAGATTTCTTGGAAGTTTGGGTTCTAACTGATGAATGTCTGAATGTAAAAATTAATTTAGTGTCTTAATTAAGTAACAGAAATAAATTGAGGATCATCTTACGATAAACGTGAAACATCTCTGACACTTGAGGCTCATAAACTGTCCTTTGTGAAATTGGCCTTATACGAACTTTGTAGTCATTTCCAGGGGCCAAGTTCAAACGAATAAGCCAATCACTCCGAATTGAATCAAATGTCCAATTTCCATCATTTGTTGAAATTTCCACTATGAATACGATTGGGATTAAATCTTTTGGGAATCTAAAACAAAAATGTAACAATTAAAATTCTGTTAATATCATGTGGCCAAATTCTTCATTCTAACTCACTCGGTCAGATATTTCTTTGTAGCTGTTGCTGACTTTGAATACTCAAACCGGAAATATACATCATAGCTCAAAGCTCCGAAAGTTCTTGATGTGCAATGATATGAAGGACTTGGAACTGTTGAAACCAAATTACGATCGGTTGACCCACCTTGGGGTAAAATGCACAGGCCCAGGCGATTATTACTTAAATCGCATGCCGTAATATTCCCTGGGCATTTTGCTCCTTCGACTAAACGGGTTCGCTGATTAAAGCTTGGAAAACTTGCGTTGCAACTCTACACAAATAATTAAAATTATATTCTCCCTGATTTTCAAGCAAGAGCAACATTTTTACCTTAAAACATTGCACCGAACACTGGGCTTCACGAATTCGTTGCTTATATGAAGAATCTGGTGGATTTTGAGACTGCACTTGCACTGTATGCCCAATTAAAATTGCTGTAGCAAAAATCGCTGTCATGAAATACATTTTGACTAAAGTGTAGAAACAAAGCTAGACTAAGCACTAGACTAAGGAAAATTCTACTCATCATACTCTTTTAAATAAAACAACTTAATCCCTAACTCAGAAATCGGGTAAAATTGAGGGCAACGCAAGATAAGGAATTGGGTTCAAGATTAACTTTTGACGGGCGGGTGAACTTATCCATTCACTGATAATAAAAGTTCCAGCGATTTTAGATTTTGAATACAGGATGGAAAGGTTTACATTTACTTATCTGGACAGGGCGTGATGAGAATAGTGGACATTGGCAATTAGCATAGCATGGAGGCAGGTCAGGGGCACTGTCGCTTTTCTCTGTGGCAAAGAATTTGGACCATCATATCAACAACGACCTCTTATCTTTGCTCGGATTAACGTTGCATTTATCTGTTCTGTATTCTCCTAAACTATTCTGACTTTCACAAAATAGGTCACCCACTATACCGAATTTTTGTTATTTGCAATTGCAATTATTATACTCGAAAGGAATTCTACACGAACTAACTATTCTGGCAACTGAGTAGAATGTGCAAGCAGAATGAAATATCGCGAATCTTAGGATTTAATGATATTCTTGCTCTAATGCAACTACTTTAAAGTGAAGATGAAACAATTAGCTGAAAATGACAAATATTTTAATCGAATTGCAATGTAATCCTGTTGACCGTACACTGGGCCCGCACAGGTTATACTATACTGTATTACAGATTTCAATTGCAACATCAACTGAAACACAACTTGTATACACTACTATGTTCCTTGAGTATTTTCTTTTATTCAAATCGGCTGTGGAAGTTCAAGCGTCACTGGCTGTATTGCAAACACATGAAGGATTATTTGGTTAGTAATTNGTTCCTTGAGTATTTTCTTTTATTCAAATCGGCTGTGGAAGTTCAAGCGTCCCTGGCTGTAATGCAAACGCATGAAGGACTATTTGGTTAGTAATTCTGCTCTGATGACAGGACATCATTCCAGAATTTGTTCATGCTTCGTACGTATTTGTTCTTCCGTGAGAAATCTAGCTGTCTTTACTGCATTTATGAGAAACGATTATCCAACAAAATCTACTCGATGAAAAACTAAACAGAAAATATCGATTTTATTTGCTACGCGAGTTCAATTGCTGCAATGTGGTCGTAATGAATGAAAGACAGTCTCGGTCTTAAGGAAGAAATTAGTGACTAGGTAACTCAGAATTCGGAGGGATGGCTTAGTAGGAAAATGGTTAGATTTAATTACTTACAAAATTAAGTACGAGTAGTTTTACTTAATTTAAAAGTCTGTATCTCAGAGGCTAGGATTTGCTCAAAGTAAAAAGGTCGTCATTCTCATTGTTACTACTGTCCTTGTTAATTTCAAAAGCAAACGGAGGAATAATCTGAAATCAATAATTGAGGCGTGTGCAATTGCAATGGAAGGTGTGACATATTCA
Organism: Thalassaphorura encarpata; assembly: GCA_009869925.1. Lineage (NCBI taxonomy): Eukaryota > Metazoa > Arthropoda > Collembola > Poduromorpha > Onychiuridae > Thalassaphorura > Thalassaphorura encarpata. The sequence goes on along the minus strand of WJEZ01001262.1, from coordinate 625 downwards.
CAACGAGTGAGTAAACAAAAATATATGGGCTTGGCTTGGCTTGGCTTCTAAAATTCTATATCACCCAGCACTTCATTTTGCATTGTACTCTGAGACTAGGGTTCACTAAACAAATATTGCAATACAAATTCAATGTATTAGGGCACGGGAGAGCCGAGTGGTCTTTTGTGATTTTCTTGTAGTAGATTAGACATAGAAGTTTTAAGGTGATGATGATGGTTTGGCTTGATACAACGTTAACAGTTTTATTTAAACATAGCCTAGAACATGTCGACCAATTTCTTATCCGCCTCGCTATTATTTTTTGTTACTTTTCCAAATAATTTGAAAACAGAGTCGCCTGCGACTAAATTCAAATTCCTGAAGGAATGTCTCATTCACGTTCCTTTTCCTGTGCAAGAGAATGACGTTCTCAAAGACTTTAGCGAAATTTTTTATTCTCCTGTACAAATAGGCGTACCTCATGCATTAGCCAGAGCCACGAGTAAAGAAGGAAGTCAGTGCAAGACAGTGCTAATTTTTATTCCATTCGCAAAACATTTGACAGAATTGAGACCAATTATTCGCAATACAGCTACTTTCACCATTTTTACTTGGAAGGACGATGAAACGAGCACAAATACGA
>WJEZ01001261.1:0-18599 GCA_009869925.1 Thalassaphorura encarpata | reverse complement strand
AAAGTTATCATAGGAGTGAGTCATACCTTTATAAACATCTCTGAATCCTCTTCTCAGTGATATCTTCTCCCCATCTTCTCGTTTCCAAATTATCTTTGGAGGTGGGTGTCCTATATTATTGATAATTGTACACACTGTTCAGAAAATACAGTCAAAATTGTGTTATGACTATACCCGTAGCGCGACAAATAAGTGTAGCATTGTCCCCCTCTCGAACTGTCAAATCCGAACTGGTTTCCTCGTCAATGATATTAGGTGAAACTAGAAAAATAAACCCATACAAAACTTTTTTACATCGAGTTGGAAATATTTCAGTTCAAATGCTACATGTATTTTTGTACAGAAATCTGTGAATTTTCAAACATTCGCATTCTCTTCTATCTGAAAATGTGAGAGAATGTAGTCTGAAGCTTTCACTCCAAAAACAACTTGAAGGCACTCCATTTCTTTCCTTCTTTCTTTATTGCTCCTTCCATTGCCTTTTCTTCTTCTCCGGCTCTGAAAAATGAGCTCTCTTTCCTTGCACTCAACACTTCATTCATGTTACGACCATAATTACTTTTTCATCTTGTTAGGCAATGAGATATTCAGTTTCTAATGATACTCCGAAAGGAGGAAAGGCTTCACCGAGTTTTCTCAATGTTTCTTTGGAAGAACTGCATGCTTATGTTAACGGCAGCACAGAAAACCCAGTGAAACAAATTACAAACCAAACATAAATGTACTGAAGAGATCATGCTCTAAATTATTAAATTTATCCGTAAAATATTTGTTGTTAATATTTGACACCTTATCTTGTCCGCATCAAATTGTTCCGGATCAAAATTATTAATGTACATGCGATTTTAAATACCGCCCTTAACAAATATGAGTGTTTATAGTATCTCGTATGTTTTGTCAAGATCGCGACAATTAATCAAGTCCTTGCTGTGTTCCTCTTCTGAAGAATTTCTAGGAATACGTACCACGTTTACCATGCTGTCCTAAAAGAATCACTTTACACATTAACTAGAGAAAGAGGAAAATTGTTGTAATTTGATGCTGCAAATATCTTACGCAGATTACTTGTTATAATTAAAAGAAAACTAAAACAGAATTTTCAACAAGAATTCATGCAACTATATGCTTATGCTGATATTGTGTTAACAAAAGAATTCAACGTGTCTTCTCAGTTTCCTAGCTTTGTAATATAGAGCAAAATGAAAAGCATTTAGAAAAAATGTTACAGTAAAAAATTCAAATTAAGTCAATTCAGTCAAAACCAGGGCAGATAGAGAGGGGTTGAAAGGTGTACATTTGTGGTACGCACACTTTCATTGAGAACAATAGCAGCAGGGATAGAACGATACCCTAACTACTTTTCTTCCGTGCGTGTTCGTATATATGAGAAAAGTAAATGCGGCCATGTGTCAGACTTATTGGCAGAAAGGAGTTAAGTCGGGTGATGAAGATTGGAACTTTATTAAAAGTGGTAACAAGCTCCTTGAAGGGAAAAACGACTTAGTTTTTTGGGGTTCGAGTTTCTTCACTACTACTCCTACCCGGTTCCATCGTTTCTTGCCAGTGCAGTGTGACTCTCCCGCTTTTCCTTCCTTCCTCGTTTTCTGTTCTCTGACTCATGCTGCTCGACTAGATTTCACTCCTCGTCTGATCTCTACGTCTTCTTCAACAACGGGAACGTACGTATCTCATATCTCCACAAAAATAAATCATGCGGGCCCAGACTCAGTTTTACGAGAAAACTTATGCGACTCACTCAACCTTCGGGGAAGAAAATGTACGCAACTCATTTCATAAGGCTAGCAATGCCAATAAGAATACTTAAAATTTTAAAACAATAATAGAATATGGAGAAATACATGCTACGCTTCAATGAGAGATGCAATAAAACATATAAATGGTAGGAAGTACTATTTGATACACATCCTTCCAACAACAGACGAATTCGTCAAATTGTCAAGGACTAAGTAAGCGCACTTCGAGATATTAGCAAAGATATCTGTTATCTGGAGATTTTTGCATATTCTGGCCTTGAAATCATTTCTGCTTATGTAATCAATACCTAGCCGTTGTTTTGACTATATAAAATCACTTTTCAGGGTCTCAACAAACCTACCCGAAAACGGTATTAAATGACATCGTTTTTTTGCAAATATTGAAAATTTTATAAAATTGACAAAAAACTATTACATCTGATCTTTCCTCTTCTCACTGCAGTTCCAGCACCTGAGCCTGAGCATCCTGTTTACATTATAAATTTTGTTAAACCCACTCAGTTCAGCATGATGCTTGCAAATCTAGTAGTGTGACTTCCTTTGACTTTGCGTTGGGTTGTTTTAAATTAATTACTTCTGTGTCATCACCATCACGGCCTTTATATGTACATTTCATGTTTATGCATTGTGGACCCCAACTGTTAGGTTCGTGAGTTTTGGGAGTGCTGAGGCCGGGTATCGGTTAAGCCATCCATATGCCGAGCTGAGCTGAAGCAAGCGCTTATCTCATCTCCTCATCATATTATTTTGATGTCGCCCTGCTAGCCTAGACAGAGAAGCCAGGCTCAAATTACAATGTTGACATTCCCTCGTGTCAATCTCTGACTGATGATGAACTTCCCTGGCTCTGGTCGACTCTAANATCATATTATTTTGATGTCGCCCTGCTAGCCTAGACAGAGAAGCCAGGCTCAAATTACAATGTTGACATTCCCTCGTGTCAATCTCTGACTGATGATGAACTTCCCTGGCTCTGGTCGACTCTAAACTCCTCCGTGTAATCAAGGAAAACTTTAGTTTTACTTATTAGAGTGAGAAGTTTCAAGGTACGACGCGCGTAAAAGAGCAGAGAGTGATCAAAGGGTTTAGGAAATACATGCGGTGAGATTGGAAAGGAACAGAAACTAGATTTTCACTCACACACATTTCTATAGAACCAGCTCAAAACACCTCTCGGAGCGTACAAAACATTATTTTAAATTCAGTCATGTAATATTTACCATGCTAATGAATATGAAGTAGTTTCAATCTCAGTCTACAGTGCTAAATACATGAAATGACAAAGAGTGGGTGTACTGGAGGCTTATATTGTGAGTATTATTAACACTATTCTTTGCTGTACCACTAAATTATAATTTCCATATAATTTTTATAAATATGGATGCTAGTCATCTAATGACTTACCGTGAACGTCAATACAGCCCAATTGTTTTCGCATTATTGCTGTGTTGATTTGGCACATTGTAACATCCTGCAAATTTTAACACAACATTTAAATTAATATCTAAATACAAATTAAATTAATATCCTTAGTGCAATTTAGATTTTATAAGACCGTCTTGAAGTCAAGAAAATTATTTAATGGGAGATTTTCCGTAACGAAGTTATGATAGTGAAGTTACCTCTGTCAGATTGCCGAACTTGTCGTAGATGAAGATTCCATGTTTGAGCACCATCATGAGTAACGCTGACGCGACTATTGTGGGTCACTACTTTCCCATCGAGGGTTAAAATTGTTTGGTCCTCAGCTCTTATCCAACCCACCTGTGCAGGTAAATAATAATTTGAATAAGATTGTAATTCCATAATTCATATTTTTATTGGATTTCTTTAAATAAACTATTTAATACTTCCTATTTACATTTGCAGATTTTATTTGAGATTTATTATTTTAAAAATAAAAGCCACCATTCGCTCACTACTTGCCTTCTGCCTTGAGTTAATATTCTAGCCAAGAGTTTGAGTTAACCAACCACGTTCTAGACCCTTTGGCTTTTGTCTTCTCTCCAACACAAACAAGAGTTCACCGCACCGTTCAACCAAATCTGTTTGGCGGGTGAACACGTAATAAAAGAAAGAGAGGGAAAGTGCATCATCCATGAAATTGTCATTTAAATGAGGACATCCTGCAGAGTGGAACTGAATACGAATACGAATGGAGAAAGTCAGAGGAAATCGCAGAGCAAATAACATTGCACTGATGCAGTGCAGTGGTTGAAATCACACTATACTAGTCGGTTTCTTTAAACTACCTCTCCAATGTTAGAAACGTTAGCACTTTCACCCGACTTCCAGCTTTGTTTTTCTTTATAAGGAAACAATTAAAATCTGAATGGGTGAACTTGTGGGTTTACGATTTCAGGATTTTTGGATTTTAGTACTTTGGACATTGCATGGGCTTCTGAATTTTTGGCTGAAGATAAATTGGGAAGTTCCGATAATTTAAAACTTATTATAAAAACCATGATTAACAATTAAGTTGTAGAACAACAATTTGTACCACATTCAAAACAGAATTCCTAATTTACACCTTGATTATGTTACTGTGTGCCGTGCTCAACTTTTTGAATTTGGTTTTAGTTTATTTGCCTTGAATTGGATTTCTTGGTTGGACGAAGGACGGCTCGATTTGTGGTGCTTGGCTACTTGCGTGTGAAATCAAGTGAGTAGAGTGGATTTTGAGTGTCATAACCGACGTATAAATGGGAAGCATGATCATTATATTTGAGAACCTATATTCATTTGTGGCCCTGGAGAGTGCAAGACATTGTCATAAAATGCGTTCTTTGAACACTTTCTTTCCTTTGTAAGTGTGAATAATCTTTGTCCTCATAGACCTCTTTCGTATTATTATATTCTACGACTACTCTCCTTCTACCGCTAGTAGTACCAGTAATGCATCCCTTCCTTCCAAGGTAGGCTAGAAAGGAAGGCCCATTATGGAGACGACCAAAAAACATCATTTCTTTGAATTTGCATCCCTAATCTTGTCATCAATTGTCAAGGGAAGGATATTTACTTTTTGAGCAGATAAAAGCTTCTATACCTTTTGAAAAGATTCTATTTTCTTCTCGGCCTATGCTTTCTCCCTTCCTTCCTCTCTAAACTCATTTTGCATCTGCATCCTACTGTTGATGAAACACTGATGAGTTTACTTGTCAGGTTGATGACTGCTTGTAAAATTGTTGAGTACATACCAAGTAGTTATTACAATTTGCTCTTTCCTAATTTCCAGAACAATTGAACAATTATTTGACACATTACACAAATAATTTTGTCTTCAAAAGATAACTTCGGGTACACTTGGATTGAATCGGTTTTTAAAGAAAGGATGAAATGAAATACAGTGAAGAACGCAAGTAACAAGATTTATTAGACTCTATAAATTACCTTAGTTTGGGAATGCGTACACATGAGGGTAGCTTGAGAGAAAACACTAGCTTGGGAAAGCCGTTGCTGCAATGGAGAAAGCGCAGAGTGAAAAGTCCTTTGGAATGTACGTAATGCAATAGGTAGTTTATATTGGTGATGAACGGTCTTTTGCCACACATGATGGTTCTCATAATCTTTCTCCCTATCCTCCCGCTGAAAGTAATGGAGAAGAACCAACCGGTTGTGCATGGGGTACATTCATCTCCTACTATGCCACTATTTCCAGATAATGTGAAACTTGGGTGGTATAGTGTGGCGTGGTGATCCACCATAACTCTCGCAATCAGTAAGATTTTTATCCTTTGACCATAATCTCCCCTCCTCTTTCCCTCATCATTCCATTCACACACCAATGCCATACGTACGAGTAGTGGAATAGTTATTGCTTAAATGTTCACACAGTTAAACCATGAGTGCATTACCATGTCTATCCATTAAAATCCGCTGGACATAAACTTGTACTAGGGATGTAGTAAATGTACAAAATATGGACCCCCTCGTAATTCCTTTTCGTCAAATGATAACGCATCAAAAATTGGTAATAAATCTCTCAGAACGCTGGTCTAGAAATCTCTTAATTCAGGGGTCAATTTTTTATCTCAGGGTCAGACTTGAATTGACTGATATCAATGGAAATTTAATATACGAAATGATTTCATTTGGATAAACATGTTGACTACTCATTCCGAAACGCATCAGGTTATTTACTGCCCAGTTGTTCTGCCCTAGCCCTACGCAGATGCTGCCCTCAACATCTTCATCGAAATTCAGAGAAGGAACCACTTTGAAAGAATGTGAATGCAATGCAGTAAATGGAGTTTTATCGAAGAAAGGATTTTATATCTCTTCCTTGTCCTGATTCAAGACAAAGCAGAGCAGATTGCTGCCCTCAACATCTTCATCGAAATTCAGAGAAGGAACCACTTTGAAAGAATGTGAATGCAATGCAGTAAATGGAGTTTTATCGAAGAAAGGATTTTATTTCTCTTCCTTGTCCTGATTCAAGACAAAGCAGAGCAGAGTGAGTGAACTAGAGAAAATGGACTTCATAATACATGCAGTCCACTGCAGCGGGTAAGCCCAATAAATGGATCATGCATTGTTAGTGCGTGAGCCCACATGTGCTTAAGTAGTATTCTGTACTTTCAGCAATGCATTGCCAAGAAAGAAAATGCAAAGAATTACTAGAGAGACGTAATAGTTCAAGTTGGAGAAATGTCTTTCCGGGGAGGTCGTTTTCTGTTCACGCATTATTCGTTTCGGTTGGATGTGTTCCCCCTCAGTTCCTGGAGAAGTTTCCTTCCTTTTTATCCTGGTTTATAGGTTAGGTATACCTATGCAAAGGGTGCAAGCACAGGACGAGCGATACGGTGGGGATTTTATGGCCCAGAGCAGCAACCGATTACAATGAATTTTTGTCACATAAAACAAAAGCACGACAACGGGAATGTCTCACTTGTGGCTCTGTTTTGTTCACAACTCTGCCATACACACGAGACTCTCTCACCACAATACGAATCTTCATCTCCATCCCTGATTATTCTACTCAGATCTATTCTTTAATGCGTGCAGTCTGTTCTGCCTTTCGCAGGATTGGTAAAACCAACTTATGGTGAGTCTATGGCTGCAAAAATAGAAAATATTTATGAATGTAAGGGTCAACGAGCTGGGCTGTCTATATTTTTATTTTCTTTGATTAACACAGAGGACGAGATCGATTCATAGAAACTCCAAAGCGGAGAAATCTAATAATTCATATTGTTCATGCTACTATATTTTAAATTAATTGAAGAGCAACTTTCATCCCACTTTGTATTAATGTATCGAAGGAGAACCATATTAGAAGACCTCAGCTACAATCGCAAGTGTTGCATGCACAAGTGAAGAACCTGAAATTGTTTCGTTTTACTTCTCACCCGGTCTTAATGGAAACTTAATATTTCCTCGTCAATAAAGACGCCCCATGCAAGATTTTAATTTCTGATTGCTCAAACCATTAAATCCACCCGAATGAGTTTACAGAGCTAGGATTATTTGGATAACACCTAATAATAAACCAGAGAAAACACTTACTTTAAATTTTCCAAGATTTGATACGACACAAGAGAGGACTGCTTCCCGTTCCGGAAGGTACAGTCACGTTCTTGATGCTTTCCAGGAATTCGGGCTCATTACTTCCTGACCCTCCACCCAAGGCTTCTCCAAATGCATCTGACATAAATGAAGAAAAAAAGTTGAATAGCATTCAATACATTTTTATATTTTATTGCTAAGCACGATATTTGAATGGTGAACGTCAAGTTTTGGAACTTCTTAGCCGCTTTTATGCTGTTTGAGCCAAATGTTGAAAGAGTAGGCAAAAAGGCAAAGGAAAGAAATGAGAAGGGAATTCAAATCACTGACTGGCTCATTTTTGGACTACGTACTGGCTCGGATATGAAATTTCTATGTGCGTAAAAAAGTTTCCCCTTCATTTAGAGCGTTAGTCAAATTTAACTAATAAGGAATGGAAATTGGAGTCGAACGAGATTTTTCTTCCAGATTTCTTTTTCTTCTTATGGTTGACTCGTCTTCTTTCTTATTCTTACCCCTGCGATGCAGCAAAGGCTCTTGGAAAATAAGCTCAGATTGGTTTTTTCTCTCTTGCCTTTCTCCTTTTCTTTCCTTCTCATTCCTTCGGTGTGGAAATTCACTCACTCGTTCATTCATTCAATCAACCTCACCAACTCTAATTCGTCTTTCCTATAACAAATTTCTCTTTCCTTCCTTCTTATTCTACTCTGTAATATTTTTCTAATGCTTCTATCGCACAATTTCTACGAACACGCAAGCAGTTAGATTTATCATAGGCATAACAAGAAGTGCTCGCTTCACTTGACTGACATCCTTCTTCTAAAAGCTCTAAGCAGACAAACCAAACGGACAAATCAGACCTTTTTTATAAATCTAATTTCATTTTGTTTTAACATCCTTAAGGCTTAAGCTTTGCTCAAATAAAATAAGATGAAAATAAAACTCAAAGTCAATGCACTGTAGTAATACCTTACGTCATTGTTAGGACAGAAATAATTTTTGGCCAAATCGACTTGTGTAAGAAACATATCGAATGTCTGTCAATTATTTTAGTACGACTAGATTAAGAAACAGTTCGAATTAATACAATAAATACCAATTTTTTTCATTTTGTTTTCGAATCATCCATTGTACTTTGGGTCTATAAATCGACCCTAAATTTTCTTTTAAAATGTGGAGAGAGGAGATAAAATATCTGTGAGTGTTTTGCTTTAAAAGATTAGTTTCAAGTCTGTGGTAAAAACAATGTTAGTATTATGTCCAACTACAAAAGTGATGGAAGGCGGAGTTGTGTTTCTGTGAGGAGAGAGTGAGTGTAAGTGTGTGTGATTATTTGAGTCATGGAAGGTAATTGATGGGATCGCACTTTTCTCGTCATGTTTATCCAGAATGATGGAGAACGTGATTGCACTCGTTGAGGGAAACCGCCAAGACTGCTTCCACGTACAAGAGAAGAGCATGCAGGGACTTACTCTCCCCTGCCTTGTTGTGAAAAAGATCTTCCTGGCAAATATTCTCAGATATCAACGTCAAGTACGATAACATACTTGTACGTCCCTCCTTGGCTACCTCCACTCTTTTTTTTTTTGTGTGCATAGCCTAGGAGTCCTCAAGAGCTTTCTCTTCTTTCATCCCGACAAATGGGAAAGGAGTCAAGAGAATGGAAAGAGAAAAAACCAAATGGAAAGAAAACCACAAGCACATTCACATCGACATGTCTGTCTGCCTTGTCCTGGTGGAGTTTAGCCAGTGTGCCTGCCTAAGTAACTGCTGTGTACTTTCAGTTTCAACCCTTGAGGCGAGAAGACTGTGTTAGAAAGGAATACCATCGTCAGTCAACTGGAAGAAAACATCCAACCCTTTTTCACACACAACTCCCTCCTTCATGTTCACACGTGTTTACTTATCACTGCTTAACTAAACCGTCTCTGACTCTTCAAGGAACGATCCATCCTTCACTGCTAATCTTGACTTGTCCCTATCAGCAAAATTAGGTAATAAAGTAAGCGCCCATGTTAGGATCAAGTAGTTGACCTGGGCTGGAATTTAGCTTGTAGAAGAAACTTGAAGTCTGAAGGTTTACAAGAAAGTTTTGCTTAACTTGACAGCAAAGGTCAACGGTCACCTACCTTTGAGGAGGAAACATCCTAGGTTACAAATCATTTGGGGAATGATTCAGGCCACAGCGTTAAAAAATCCCAAGCAAATTTTCAACCCCTGAACAAGTTCTATCTGAATCTGAATCCATTTACCAGGAGAGTATAGCCATACGAAATTGGAATCCAATATTATTTAATGCAATTTTGTATATTTGCAATATATAGAGGGAGAAAACTATTCAAAAGAAAGCAGATGTGGGATATCTCCTTTCTGTGCATATTTTTTGGCCAAGTTGTCAAATTTTGTAAACTTTGGAATCAGAATCAGAGTTCGTTGCATGAAGACAAAACATGTATATGTATAGAAACTTTTGCGATAAACTCAATTCTTTTCAAAAAAATTTTCCATGGAGTATTTTGTCAGAATTAACACTTCTCTTTGGTTGAGTTCATGTATTAGATATTTAGTTTCGCCCCATTTGTTTTTTCGTCTTTCCTTTTGTAAAAGAAGAAAGTAGAGTTGCAGACATTAAACGCGTCGAAGGTCGTGTTAGCGGCTGCACTATTGCTTTCCTTTCGGTTGTATTTTCCCTTTTTCCTTAATTCCTTTTCCCTCTCATATTCCATTAGCATTTAAACTCCATATGGTGATCATTAGGAGAATAGTGGAGTGAGTTCCTGTACTAACAGAATTACGTTCACCGAATCCATTCAAAGAAAACTACAATGAAATAAAAGGAGAGGCAGGCCATGCCACCCTAATGCCTTGCTCATTTCCTCTTTCAGTCCGAAATTCGGGCCAATAGCTCTGAGAAGAAACCGAATTCACTTTACTTTCATTTACCCTCACCTATTTGGGACATTTCTCCTCTCCCCTATCATGCCACAGTTGGAGCTTAGAAGTAATTAACACTTAGAGAAATTGCCAGGATCCGGTCTGAGAGTTTTACAGGGCAGCAGCACTGAACTTACTACATGCAACACACTCTCATCCCTTTCTTTTGTGCACACATGATATGGGCTGGGTACTCGGGCTCTCCGTCTATATTGCTTCAACTGATAGGCAATGCCCCTAGCCCATTTTAAAATCCATTAGGAATTCAGAGCTAATAAAATGTAATAGTAAAAATGAGTTCTTGTAATTAGTAAGAATGACATAAATCCATGATGGAGCACAGAGAATTTTTTAAGATTGCGGTTTCTTAGATTCGATTCCTATGGTTAGAAGCTGCATGGTTAAGAAAGTGTGAAAAATCTTCAGTGAGCTATTCGACAACTATTTGAGCGATCGGGTTTGATTACGAAGGCAAAAAAGGAAAACTGTAACGTCATACTCTTACTCATACAAAATTTGAATCTAATACAAGGGTCTAAATATTTCTGGTCATAATCGGGTTAGATGGCTTGTCACTACTCCTTTTTTTGGTTTTGCTTTTATCAATCGCATACGAAATGGAGTGTAAAGAAACAAAAGGACTTGGGAGCCAATTTAAGAAAGCCACTTTCAGCCATCTCAGGATCAAGTTGTGTAATGCTTTCTTCTAACCCTTGCACGACAATATTCCCGTTCCTTCAATTTTGGTACGGCGAGCCAAGAGTAGAAGCCAAGACAAAACAGGACAATTACACCAAGTTGGATCGGATAACAAAATATAAATATATATCAGCAGCTAGACTCGACGCCCAAAGTCAAGTAAATATTATGAAAAAAACGCACGCAAGCACATTACAATATATAAATACATAAAATAAAGTATCCAGGATTGTCAGACCCCAGCCGAGTCTGGAGGATAATAACCAATATGCTGAATGCTCCTTGCAATAGAGGAAAGGAGGAATTCCGTTTTACGTTTACGTAAAGAGGAAACCTCGATTACGACTCTGACAACGACTTGGGTTCTGTCATGCATTCAATGTCCCGTGCCGTACTTACCCGGGTAGAATTTACTCTGTCTTTCCAAGGGAGCAGCACAGCATCCCCAGCCCACTTGGTTCGCCGTGTCGTAGAGTGAGCATCGTGTGTATGTGAATCCTTTCAATTTATTTCAATGTTCGAGTCGGAAGACAATTCCATAAATCTTGTACTTTCCAAGGGATTGAGATGACAATGGAATTTAGGCATTTACCCAATCTGTACTCCAGAGAGTGACTGAACCAAGGTTCCGTGTCCTTGGTTGGAGAAAATACCAAACCAAACTGATTTCTATTAAACCTTTTGGTATTTGCTCTCTGGCTGTGGTCACATTATCATTTACTGTGTAATGTCATTAGTTGAGGTCAAATATTTGGGCACGCTAAAATTAACTAGAACTTGCATGGGTAAAATACTTCGTATTCGATGTTACAATAATATCAGATAAGATAAGCTTGCTTATCAAGTACCAGTTGACAAAAAAATTGAGAGGTATCGAATACTGATACAGAAAATATAGAAATATATAAAAATATTTTGATTCAACGGAATCGCAAGAGTTAGCTTATCTGGTGGGCATTAAGCCAAAAAGTGGATCGACCCATGAATTCCATGAAAAAGTTAATGTAAATCTGACAAATTCAATGCTTGGAGGTATTGATTTGGTATTCTTTGACTGCAAGTCAAGGGTCATTTTTTATGGGTGAACCAATAGAAAGTTATCAAAATATGAAACAACGAAATCAATGAACACTTGTAGTTTTTATGGAGTCATTGTCCATCCAATGCCGTCCCAAAGGCAGTGTTATCTCCAGATGAAATGGCTCAATTTTGGTATATATTAAAATATTAAATAATAAATCTAATTGGTTCTACATTTTGAATGAGATCAAATAACAAATCTCTTTTGATAGCAAATTTCTGACTTTAGTGCGTGGTAATTAGTAAGGCCAAAAACTGGCGAGAAATGACAAATTGGGTTGGGAATATTCATTTCTTTCCAGACTATCGCGGCAGCATTACAGTTGCGCACGCTTGCACTCGGCTTGGCGAGTTCAGGAAGAAAAATTGGTTTGGTCGCGGAGGTGAAAGTATCCTTCCGCTCTTTCAAGTAAAATGAGAAAGTCGTTCCATCATGACAAGACCGCTGTAGCACTTACTTAAAGAAGGGTCTTTTAGAGAAACTTAACGGGGCAAGGTTCACTCGGGATTTGAAGATTGTAGGAGCAATTGCCAGCTACATTTCAAACTATGTGTAACTTGGGTGGGGTCACCGATTCACGTAGTATTTGCGAATGAGTGACCACAATACGAGCTTGAAGCATAAATCAATGCTACAGCTGCAAGCCTTGTTAGCTACTGGCAAAGGATAGTCCCCTTCCTTCATCGTGATACTTTGTATGTAGTGTATAGACAGTCATTTTACTTTCTTGAAAGGAAAACCCGAAATAAGAGCCCACTCATCTTTCTTCCTCTTTTTCATAAAGAAAACTATAGAGTTGTGGCCGGAAAGAACCCTAAACTATGGAAGGATGATGTATGTCGGAGGGTGACATTGGATGACATCCAGAAAGGGCAGGAGAAATGTGGTAGGTCTGAGAAAGCACTTGAGAAGCACGTAACTTAAGTTTAGTAAGCATGTGTGGTCTACGTTATGTTTGTAAGCATTTGGGAGGGCGGAGATCATATGGCGAAGATCAGTGCCTGTTGTACTACATTGGAGTTTCCTCAAGTAAAAGGAAGGAAAGAAATGAGTTGAGCTCAGGTGTGTTTTTACCCTAGACCTTTCCCAAGGGAACTCTGTACTGGGCTCTAAGAATGATATGGAATAGATTCTTAAGGGACGAATGCTTTACTTTCTATACCTTGAGATCTGGGGAAGGCTACTCACCAAAGCAGTCAGGTTGTGTCATCTCGTGTCGAGACAACCATCAGTGAAATGGCCGCTAAACCGTTTTATGCCCTTCACTCTGGACTCAGAGACAACAAGCAATGTTCCGCCTCAACGTTAACCAACCGAAACTATTCAAGCTTGCCATTCACGGTGGGTAGTTTGATTGCATGCAATATTGACATGTTCAATTTTAGTGCACAAGCTCAAAAATTATAAAGTGTCTGAGATCTCATTGAAACTAGGACAATAAAGATTGAATTTATTATAACAGTTTGGCTTAGTAAAACTTTAAAAGAAACGCTATAAATGGTTCGTCCTTCAACTTTTTTCCGGGTTGATATGATTGACACTCTGTCCGGATTCCCGCATGTGCCACTCTTCATTTGAAATTCCATAAGAACGAGTGATGCAAGGAAAGTAACGGGAATATTTTCATTCACCCGTATATAAAATGAAGACTAGACTACGCTTCATCGTTGCTTCCCATCATCATGGGTTCTTGAATAAGAGGATATGGAATAGCGATGGAATGGCAGACATATTCCTAAGGTTTAGCATCTGAAGGACAAAAGATGCTGCATCCTTTCCTCCCATTTTACAAATTGATTGAAACCTTCAAGAAAAAAAGCAAGTTTGGCGGTTTTTACCTTATGGTGGTGGTCCGGGTGTTCAATCAAAAAATCTGCGTTCGGCAGCTCTTGCAATTGCATCATGCCAACCATATCTTTTTCAATTAAACTAAATGCAAAAATATAATTTTCTTGCCATATTGTTAGCAACTTAATTTAAATTAAATTTTCGCGTAGTCTCGTAGTTTCATGTATGTATGCTGGTGAAAATTAAGCAATCCAATGCACACCCTCGTCTATTATGATATGTGTATGACTCAGTCAGATGAAAGTTTTCTATTCTAGTCTGGAACTATTCAAGTGCTTCTGGTTATTTTCGAATGATGTAAACCTGACCCGTGCCTTGGGTAAGGTCAATCTAATCTAAACAAGCTTCAGTAGGGTTCATTTGCCGGTAGGAAACAGACACCATCAACCCTCCCTCATTCTCTGCAAATGAAATGAATTTGTAGCCTGATGGCATCCTAATGATAATGAAAGTTTTCCCCTTGGGTCTTGTGGTCATTGGGGTTTTCCTTCTGCACTGTACAGGATAAGAAGAATGGATCGGTGCAAGAGGGGTTGGTAAATCCGAATCGATTCAACTTACAGAAAACATGGGCACGTAGTCCTATAATGTTACTCCTGGGGGAATTGGAAGAGGATTGTTTTAAAAAATATTTTCGCCAAAGACCGATAGTTAAAAAACAGGGTAATAGGTGGAAAGAAGTTGGAAAGAAAGTATTTGCTTACAACTCGCCATATTATATATAGTGCGCATAATAATTAATTAATGAGAAATTCTACAAAACAGAGAATTCAATTATTTTTTTGATCTCAAAATTCTTTATGTAGTAACGAACGACAACTTTATTACTCATTTTTTTCAAGTTACAATATTACAAGATGTAATAATTGCCGCTAACTGAGCACAAGTTGATTCTATTGTACTTGGTCCAGCAGCAATGCCGGTCGGACCTTTTGTTTCCATTCTTTCTAGGACTTGGATGCGTAGTAGTAGTACTACATCGTGACATGAACTATTACATGTATTGCATTGTGTCCGAAGTGCATTGTTCATTGTTCAGTGAAGCGAGTGCTAATTTTCAAGAAAGCGAAAGGAAAGAAAAAAGTTTTTCGATCACGTAACCTACAAAACACTACTACGATGGAGTATGGTTCCATATACGTACGTTACGTAAGAGTCAGGTTGATTCGAGGAAAAGAAAAGCCGAGAAAGTCACTCTAGGACGACTGGCTGGAATATTGGTTGTCACTACAAGACTAGACCAATGGCTTCAAAATTGAAGAACAATTTTCTTTCCTGGATGACTACTACTGCTACAAGAAGTACAAGTCGAGACAAGAGTCAGTCAGTCACAGATGTAATTGAGGACATCATTCTCAACAATACAATGCTAAGAATCCTTGATCACATGAGAGTAAAAGGGAGTGAAAAGTCAGAAGATTGGAATGACGGTCCGTAGTAGTGTACTGCTGACTCGGCAATGCAAGTGTTTAAGGATGACTGGATCCCTGAGCAAAATCAAAGTCAACGGGTCCAGCATTGGCGGGAGAAAGTTAAACCCAAGCTAATGCCAGCTTAACTCATGTTGTACATGTATACTGATGCCCAATGAAGATGAGTCTTATTCTAAAAGGAACGGTTGCTTCCAACGTTAGAAAATGACTTCGTACACATTTTGGTAAAATGGATTCTTCACAGGAATTGAACTCGCAAAACTCAAAATTCCTAACATTTTGAAATACTAAATTTGATTCCTTCAATGGCAAGACTTAAGCGGCAAGAGGTGTAATCAGAGTCAGGTGCGCAGAATACCGTCCCATACAATGCAATGTTGATGAGGAAATTCCCGATACTGCCGGACATTTCTGTTCCCTACACTCGTTTTTTCTAATGCCCAACAAGCAGTAGTTTTACTTTGAAGATTAGATGGACAGAATAAATAGAAACAGAAGAGAAGGTCCAGTAGTCTAAATGAATCCACTAAGGAAAGCAAGTAAGTAGTCAAGCGAAAAAGACAAAAAAAGACTTGAAGGCACATTTCCAAATCCAAAAGTCAAAGCTTGAGCTTAAGACAAGGAGAATCTCTCTTTTCCCTCTCTCGCTTTCACTTCTCCTTCTAAATACTCCAAGAGACTAAAGGATTTTCCCTCTTTAGGCTCTTACTGCTGTGGAAGCAACCCCTGGCAGCCAGCGAATAGGTTCTTTCATCCTACTTCTCGAATATTCAGGTCTCAGGTACGTACGTTTCCATGCTCCACATCTGGTGCAACAGCTGCAAATGCAAACGGGTTATCTCTTTTAAGCAGATTGAGTATTTCAGTCTAGACTAACTCGGTGGGTCTCTCTCATTCTTTCTCAGCAGCGAAGGAGTAAGACTGTATTAACTGGTTCACCATAAGTCGTAAGTGCTTTGATGCGAAAGCTATTTTAAAGAGTTCAATATTTAACCAATCTCTCGGAGAAACCAAATTTCTTCTAAAGTTAGCAAAGGATTTATTGTTCAATAATAAAATGAACACATAGGTTTTTGTAGCAGCATCCTGTTAATTCTGTTATTTAAGGGAAAGCTGTTCCAGTGTAAAATTTTAAAATGCCTGACCATTGATTTTGCTACGGATATATTTTCATTAAACAATTTCAACAACCCGAAGAGCTGGTTGTCGCTATGCCTTGCTCGAAGCCAATGACCTGAAAGTGAAATAAGGGGTGACAGTATTTTAAAATGTCTGACCATTGATTTTGCTACGGATATATTTTCATTAAACAATTTCAACAACCCGAAGAGCTGGTTGTCGCTATGCCTTGCTCGAAGCCAATGACCTGAAAGTGAAATAAGGGGTGACAGTAATAATATTTATACTGGAACTCAAGCTTTTGCTAATCTGTTTTTCCTTAAAGTTGTCTGATGCTAGAGTAAAGGGACTTAACTACGGGAGCGGTGGACTTTGAATGAAAAGGTAGTCGTCGAGACCATAACATGAAGTGAAATGGAACAGGTGGTCTGGGAGGGAATGTCATCACTCCTCATTTATTTTGCACGATAAGAGTGAAAGCGGCTTACGGGAGGAGTATTAAAGTCTTTGGAGAAAGTCAGTGAAATTGATAAAGGCTCCTTTCGTGTACTAAAGTCATTTCCTCGGCCCAACAGGGAGGGATACTCCTTTGCCCCAAACCGTATGTTTTGTTCTCGGTGGCAAAATATATGTGTACTTTGAAAGGCCAACACCACACTTAATCTACGCACGTCGATCTTTCTCCATTGCTGCAGAAGTGCAAAATTAAATTCTCCGTCTTTACAGTACGTGCCAGAATGAAAGTGAAGGTACTTAGGATTTTAGTGGATTTTTATTTTCGGTTTTGTGTCAGTGATACACCTGCGAAAAGTGTGTGTGAAGTTTATGAATGAAGGTCAGGGAGGTATTTGTTCTCAGAATTCTTTCTGCATTCCAATTTGCAAACAAAAATTAACTTTAATGCGTTGTATTGTGATGTAACTATTCATTTGTTTGTTAAAGCAATATGTTAATATTTTACGGCTTACGTAAATTTAATTCTGAGCTGATAATCATACTAATTATTTTATCTCACTTATTTAATCACATCCTTAATTCAGGCAAAGCTAAATTAATAAAGACAAATATTCCACTTACCATGAAATATGGAATTTGCTTGAACAGACACAATGAGGAAGTAAACTACGATCCAATCTTGCAGAAACGCTCTTCCCTTCATTGTGTTGATTTGATCTCGCCTTTCACCCCAGGTGATTCAGTAGGAAATCCGGAAATCTTGTACGTACGAATACTCTGACTCTTGAAGAGAAGAAGCCAATGCTGACGTTCTTCTGGAGACTAGGGTTAAGTCAAGTGTGCTATTTACTTATGCAAACTCACATAGATCACTGCTCTATTCAACCCTTTAAGTTAGAATTCCAGTGATTTTCTGTTTGCTTCAAATTTCTTTGGGAACTACAAGAATGAAGTTAGCTGAAACTGCCGTTCAGTGTTGTCACAATATAATGGCTATACAAACACAACTGTAGATATCCCATGTAAAGCATTTTGTAAATATTTGTCACTTTTTCAAGGTCTCCTTAGCCAAGGAATGTTCACTTCTGAATTATGATTGATAAATGATTCTGATCAAATTCATCACGATTGACATCCAAGTCTTACAAACTTCAACTCATCGTCATCCGCGTGAATGTCCGAGATGTAATATTCGAGAATTTGATATCATACATTTTTAATAGGGATCTTCCTTGACCATCCACCCTTTTAGTCGTTTGTCGTCGTCTCAAAAAATCGAGATGAATAAAAATGGACACAGACGAGTTCCTTTTTTAACGTTTACTTTGCTCAAGATTTATTGCACTTCTTCTCTTGCAATTTGTATTTGTGTTGTATGTATTGCTTGACTTATGAAAAAGGAATTGTCCAGGTTATCTCTTTCTACACAATTCTCTTGAGAGGAAAAATATCAAAAGAAGAATTCTGTATTGTCCTGTAAGCTGAGACGCTTTTTACGTGTCCTTGCTGCAAGTAAAACTATGTCCACTTCTTGTCCGAGCCCATGTTCAGAACGAATTTATGAAAGAATTGCTGAGGGGAGGTCGAGAAAGACTGGGCGATGCGATGGATGTGGAGTGAAAAAGGCCAGGGGCAAATTTGAGATGTCTCTGAAGAGTTTTCCAATCAATTTAGTGCATTCGTAGGAAACTTGGCTTGGCAGAAAAACGTCGTTCGATTCTAGTCCTTATTTAACTATAGGTGAAGTGT
>WJEZ01001260.1:0-18625 GCA_009869925.1 Thalassaphorura encarpata | reverse complement strand
TCAAATAGAAGATTGTTTCGTGAATAGTCAAGAATGGCGGTTGAGTAGGAATACAAA
Source organism: Thalassaphorura encarpata (assembly GCA_009869925.1). Taxonomy (NCBI): domain Eukaryota; kingdom Metazoa; phylum Arthropoda; class Collembola; order Poduromorpha; family Onychiuridae; genus Thalassaphorura; species Thalassaphorura encarpata. Next base: position 18,568 of record WJEZ01001260.1, on the reverse strand, counting down.
ATTTATCAATGTTTGTGTCAAGGGGGAAGGGGGAGAGAAAATGGAGTTTGTTCATCGCTACTTGACTGGAGAGGGGGGCCCGCAAGGGGGGGTGAGTGGGGGGGTTGAATGGCTAGCGTTGCTATGGGGATATTTTTGGTTTTAGCGTTGCTGTGGGAATTTTTTAACGTCAAAGACCCTAGTTTCACAGGATTTGGCGTTGCTATGGGGATAGTTTGGGTTTTCCCGTTGCTAAGGCCATTTTTTAAGGTTTTCCTGTTGCTAAGGGAATTTTAATAGCCGTTTTTTAATTCCAATGAATTTTATTCTAACTAAATCTAGTATATAGTATTAAAATCAAAGACACGTTGAAAATGAGCAGGCTCAAGGTTTCATTTGGGCGTTTGAATCGTTTATTCTAAAACCTAGTAGCACTATACAGACAGACTACACCAATTACATATTCTCTCCTCTTTACAGTTAGACGACGGTGGAGGTCGCTACAAGAAAATCTTGACCCCATCCACCCTTCTGCTCATCCGTGACGAAGTTGGACCCATCGACGAAGAAATTACAAATTGGGCCCACGCATTCATTTTTATTTCCCAACCCCCTTACCCCTTACCCCAAGTCCCCTTCGCAACGGTCAATTTTCCAGAGCCAAGGGCCCATGCTCAATTCTCAATTGATTTTGGATGCAAGGAATTGAATAGGGAAATTGACAAAGTTTTTGAGTCGGTGGTTCAGATGGTTTTGGAGAGACTGGAGACTCCAATTGCCACTCCATCTGGCGGGAAAAAACTCAAGTCAAAGTACAAGCCGAACAGTGGGCGGAGGATTCCCACCAAAATGGGGTATTTGTACAAAAAGTCAAGGACGAGGTGGAAGAAAAAATACGTTTGTTTGGAATTAGATCAAATCGTGTATTTCAATTCGGTGAATGAATTCATGGAGAATTGTGTTGGGAAGGTAAAGTTTTGGGTTTACATGAGGAGTTTTTGGATTTATGAAAATTTTAACTTGGCTCACTTTACGTAGGAATTTTTGAGTTTATTTAAAATAGGAATTTGAACTTTGTTCAGTTTGTTTTGAGTTTGACTCATCTAAAAGTTTTCAAATCGGTTTCCATAAGAACTCATACTGGATTTACATAATAACTTTGAGTTTGTTCTGATTTACATGTGAATTTCAAAACCACTTTCAGATAGAAACTTTTTGTTTATTTTTGCCAGCCAATCCACCTGTCCAAACTCTCCATCAAACTTTCCAATCAACAGCGACGATCTCGAATCTCAGAAGCTTTTTCAGAATCCCATGGCGACGGATTTGGTTTCACCCTGACGACGAGCGATGGGAAAATTTATGAATTTGAGGCAAACTCCGAGGAAGAGAGGGACGAGTGGGTGGGTGGGGTGAGGAGGAATTTGTTGGCTGTCCTGTCTGGTGAGTTTGGGGGGGGGGTACTTAAACACACGTTGAATCTAACACTTTGCAATTTGAAGGAACCCCCACGCCAGGGGAGGTCAACTCACTCAAGCGGATAGATGGCAATGCCTCCTGTGCTGACTGTGGGGCAAAAGGTACAGTACAGGGTGTCTCAGTTTTATTTTCGCATCTAATTTTGAACCATCCTAGACCCCACGTGGGCATCCCTGACCTACGGAGTCCTCATTTGCATCCAATGCTCTGGCATCCATCGGAATTTGGGCTCCCACCTCTCAAGGGTCAAGTCTTTGGAGTTGGATGAGTGGAGGTGAGTTGTGGTTGGCCTTACCCTTAGTTACCCCCAGTTACCCTGAGTTACCCCTAGTTACCCTTAGTTACCACGTGTTGTTTACCACTCCTCTCTTTCAGCCCCCCCACCTTGACCCTCATGCAATGCGGAAACACCACAATCAACGCCATCTACGAAAAACTCCTGGCAACTCAAAAACCCCTTCCGACCTCTAGCCAGAGCGCCAAAGTCAAATTCATTCAAAACAAATACGTGGACCGTCTGTACGTTGCACCATGTCAAGTTAGCCTAACACAAGCGATAGAAAACGTCGACTATGTCCAGTTTCTCCAATGCATTGCGAGTCGGTGCAAAGGACAAGTGCTGGACAAAGCCTGGAGGATGGGGGCAGAGTGGGGTCAGGTGGTGGAGTGGGTAAGTGGGGGTAGGGGTGGATTGGGGTGGTTAATTTTAATTTAATTAATTTGTCGCAGAGCATCGGAGGAGGAGGAGGAAAGGAATAAATTGTTGATTTTTAACATCTGTCCAGTGCACGGGAAAAGTTTTAGTGAATTGAGAATTTAGCAAAATTAATTTATAATTAAAAAGATTGTACGCCTATTAATTACTTGGATCTCCTCATTTCCTCATTTTTAAAAAGTACAAAATTAAATAATATCGCAGTACAAAATACTATCCTAAAAATATTACTACAAGTAGATTGAATAGCGAGGAATTATTATTTCCATTAAAAAACTACGATGGAGAGATAATCCTGGCCCTGAGATCTTATTTTCGCCAGTAAAGATTTCAATTTTGGGCTTTCAATTCAGACAATTCTGATGCGACAGCACGAAGAATGTCAAGACAGTTCATCTAGAGAATTAATACACTACAATTTAATTCGTTTTTCATTTTCATAAATCTGTCTATCTACCCGCTTCGGTGACCCATTTTTTTGAAGGCATTGAGTTTTGTTCAAAATTACGTTTTCCAAATGTGCAGCCAAGTCATGAGGGCTGGCAAATCCGTACTTAGTACGGTTGTGTTTTGAAAATCGGCTCCAGACTTTATTTGGAGTGTTGGGGTTTGTGGAAAAATCCAACTCAAAGTTTTTGTAGCCTTCAATGTAGAGGAATCAAGTTTGATGGTGAGATTGTTTCTGAGAAGTAATTTGACAAAGCGGCTCTCAAGTCTAAATGAGATTCTCAGACTCTTCAATAGGGCTGTAAATGCAAAGAAAATTAATCTTTCCGCTTAACCTCAAATTAGAATTTTTGAAACTTTACCTGGTTGAACCTCACAAATAGCTGGCAGACTCTCACCCAGAGCAATCTTGATCTCAAAATTCTTAGTATCATCTGAACTTAAAATCAGTGATTCCAAATTCGGGGACATTTCCAGAACATACTTCACAACAAACAAGAAAGGCCTAATGCACTTTGCATTACTATATGTATTTGGCATGGGACTTAAAAAGTCCATATTCAAAACGCTGTAGCTCAGTGAAAAACAACTTTTGTCCAGACCACGATAGCTCATAAGAACTGTATTTACAGGGAATTTACAGGGAGATTCCAAATTTAAAACAAAATTTCAGAAAAATGTTTCTCTAAAGTTCTCAAAAATCCAAGAAACATGTCTTTTTGCCGAAAAATCGCGATAACTTTTGAACGAAGAGGAAATTTGGAAAAAAACTCAATGTTGTTGTCAAGATTTTGGGCTGAATCAAATTTTTTGGCTCTTGAAGTTTTTTGATCCGAGGCTTAGTTTCTGAGATCTGATGCCGACAAGATTTTAGAGAGGGGTAGAAATGGATACCTAAAACCTAAGGCTTATGGTTGCAAACTTTGGGCGGTCATATTAACCGCGTGCAAAATCGTGTAAAGTGAGCAATCCCGTGTAAAGCCGCCTTAGGAAAAACGCTTTGAATTATCCCAAATCGAATTGGAAAACGCTTCGAATTATTCCAAATCAAATTTGGAAAGCGCTTTGAATTATCCCAAATCAAGTCAAGAAACGCTTCGAATTATTCGGAAATCAGATTGGAAAACGCTTGGGATTATTCCAAATTATAAAAATTAGAAAATGGTTTGTCCTGTTTCAAATTCATAGTGTAATAAATGATTTTGCCATACTACTCTGCTAGAAATAAAAAAATAGAGAAATAACGTTTTATTATGTTAAATTGCATTAAGATTTTATATTTAACACAATATTAAAACTTGGACAACGCAGAGCTCCCACTCTCAGAAGAAAGATTGGACATGCAGGTCTCATTAGACACACTTCGTCCAACTGTAGCTGCGCTTGTATTCCGCCATGGTTTCATATCATCTCTGCTGCTGACCTTGACCTTTCGTCTTACCGTAGACTCATGTGCATTTGATGATTGTTCCATCGTACTCGTACTCCTTCCAACGCTCCAGCCAAGTTTAGCCCACAGCAACCCTTTGACCCTTCCATTCATCACAAATGCCCAAAACACATATACGCCTTGAAGGGAATTCACGACGATGAATATAAATTCAAAAACTCTCGAAGTATCTTTATCCCATTGAAATCCAACTGTAAGAAATCCAAAAATCCATCCAAAACACATGACAGAGCTCATACGTGAAAATAATTTGAACCGATTTCGTTTTTCTCTCAGGCCAACTTGTGCTGCAAATGATGAAGTTTTTCTAATGGCCCTGACGGTGCAGCCGAACAATGTAAAATTCCCTAGGACACTAATTCCAATAGGAATTGCAAAAAAATACAGTGCAACCATTGAATTTCCAATCCAACACAAACCGTTTGAGCCATAGTTTGGTTTAAATGACGTCGTTGTATGGAAATCTAGCATTAGAGCTGTGAATACAATTATGGCAGGAATTCCATATCCAATCATCACGTAGCGTCTCAATTGTCTCTTAGTATTTGATTTGAGCAGCGATTTGAAATTTTGTAAAGGTTTGATACAAATCCCATGAAATAATGGCTGACCATGTAAACAGTAAAATTGCAGAATAATGAAGAAGCGCTGCTATGATGAAGCAATGTGGGTCAACGTGTATATCGAAATCTTCAGGGTCAACGGTCACCGTCCCTGAATTTATCCCAAACAGAAATAAACCAAAAAATGTTGCATCGGCAATGCAAAAGTGAACGAGACACCAGCCAGGAAGGGTTCGAAGGTCAGGGAGGCCAATGTACACTAGAATCGTGATAACCAAAGCCGTCAAAGATAACAGTGTCAAAACTAAAAGAGAAGCAATTACTCAATTATTTTTTCCTTGTTTAATTTTTTATTTTTCTTACTAAAACTGAGCCAAGCAGCAATGTCTTCGGCCAAAGTTGGTCCAATCAGCTCGTAGCCTTTTGCAGCCCATACGTCAATGCAAACCACTATTAGGCCAATCGAATCAAAATAATAATCTGTCACATTAAGCACTAGCTTGATTCCCCGAATTTCTCCAATATAGTGCAAAACTTTTGGTTCGGTATCAGAAGGCTTAAAATCGGATTCATTGAGTCCAACCCTTGGACAAGAGCTGTCCGAAATATAAGGACGATTTTCACATACCACTACGACGCCAGAAACATTTGTTTCAGTTGCACTCATATCTGAACTCTAAAATTACAAAGAAAAAATTAAAACATAGTTTGTAATGTGTTTTGGCTTTTACACCTTACCTGGTAAAGAATATTGGAAATATATTCTCCTTCCTCGTACCATTTATCCCTAGGCTTAACAAATAGTCTCATGACCACAGTTTCATTCGCAGTTTCAGTTTCGTTGAGGTAAAAAAATGAAACTTCAAAATCCTCATTCCAATAATATTCCAAATCACCACCTCGACACCATTTTTCAAAAAAATAATGTTCTTCACGATCTAACCATCTCTGTATCCCTGTGAGGCGGATGTATTGATCAGGTGAGTCGATGAGCTGAAGAATTGTTTCTTTAGACACGGCTTCATTTAAAATTGACAAAATATCCTCCATTTCCAACTCATACACAGTCAGGTCATCAAGGTCGTCATCAGGGAGTCGTTTTAATATAGTAAAATTCATTTCTACAGGAATGCCTTCATCTGAGATGATTATTTCTACGAAAATATTATTTTGGTCATATTTATGACATTTCAGCCAATCTTTGATATAAAATTTGTACCATTTTCCAAATTTTTGAATATATTTGAGTTTCCTGAAAGTTCCGAGCAAGAATCCAGAATTTCGGTAGGATCATTCACAGATTCTTCATCATCAGTAATCTAGAAACGAAAAAATCAAATTCTCACATTACCCCATCGGACGTTATATGTTTGCCATTTTTTTAAACTGACCTTTGCCACGGAAAGGTCAACAAATCTGGATGCATTGACCCCTGTCTTAATTGCCAAGGATGGGAGAAATTGCTCTTGAATATTTTTAAGCAATAGGCAATCTGCTGAGGCTGAAAGTAATCATTCCTGTGATCGTCACTTTAATTTGTGTCGTTTCATATCGAAATATATCGTCTGTTGATGGGGGTGATCCTTCACCGTCCCATTTGCATTTACCGTTTTCCTAGAAAATTAACTTGCTAAATATTAACTGCGAGAATCAAAGCTCAAAGATTAATAAAATTACCTCTACGAAATCTGGTCCACATTGAATAGGACGACAAATATCAGAGAATGGATCCCAAATTTCCCATGGATCAGGGCACAAATCTCTTTGCTTATAATCTTGACTCATCAGCAAATGATTGTTCCATCCAGGTGGGCCAAAATTTAAAAGAAGGTGAAAGCGATGGCCTTGGAATTCCTTTTTGTGACTCAGCCTCACACCATGGAGGTTCTTCAGTTGTACAAATTCTTTTCAAATTATGTTCATTCCAATGTAAAAATCCATATGGATGAAATAAATGATCGCTCGCTTTACAAGTCCGTGACCTTTGACCTGGGTCTTCGTCTTGAGCTTGTGCTTGGCCGAAGTATTGTTCTCTTGGGCAATATTTGGCAGCATCGTGACAGCAATCCTTGTACCATTGGCAGCGTGAATCACATGAACAAATATATGGCAAACCAGATAATTCATCTCCACAGCGGAGAATACAAGAATCCAAAATTCCACAACGACTTCCAATTTCATCATCTTGTCTGAAATTGCTGAGGGTTGAAAGGTCATTTAAGCGATATTGGTGCTTTTGTAGCCAAAAGTCTTTTACAGCTGTTAAAAATTTAAAAATAAACATGACCTTTGTACAATAAAGTACTACGAATATTCCAAGATTCGTACCTTCGAAAGATGCAGGCACTGACACTGTCTCGGCTTGCCAATCATCCAGAAAATTAATATCTAATGAGATCACCGAAGGGTAAAAACCAACTAAAGTCAAAATTAACAACTGCCGACAATCAGCCCAAGTATTTAAAAAACTGAAATTGTACATTTTAATAAAGATGTTTAAGAATTTCCAACCGTTCTTTTATTTAATTTGTAAATATTCCACTTTATTTTGCGGCAATTAAGGAAAGATCAGAATATCACACTATTTAGGGGAAAATCATGTACTATATGCGTCTAAGGAAGTTTTGACTTTGAGCTGACGCTTTGGCTACGCTAATGGTAGACTATGTTAAAAGTTATATTCTTATCTTGCTGGGAACTTACAGATGTTTCTCCAGATGCTAAATATCAAGTCTAATCGACGATTCACTTAATGCGTAATCTGTATTTAATATTGCTAAATATTATTGCAAAAAATTAGACTAATCACTCGAATTGGTTCAATTCCATTTCGTTTCGTGGAAATGTACAAGAAATATGAATTAACCTTTACAAGTATTCTGTCCTGAGTGACAATAAGTCCAAAGGCTTGGTTCAACCTTATTTTTTTACCATTTGATTATACTATGCACTTCCAAGAATATAGAAGCGCTTTATATTTTGCTTCCAAAACTTGGAAGCGCTTTACGTTCTGCTTCCAAAAATTAGCCCTAGTACTTAGATTTTTCAGAGAAGTTAACAAAAACTTGGAATTCATAACCCATGGCATATTTTTACAAGTAAAAACACCCAGAAGTGCTTGAATGTAGTCCTGGTACTTGGTGAATTAAAAACAAGAGTAAGAAATTTACTCATTGTCAATGACGCTCACTAGTCACTGGACCTGCACTAGGATTAAGCGTAAGTGAGATAATTAAAATCAATTATAGGCTGAGCAATCTGCTGTCATAGTCATAACCTACAATACATAAACCCTCATGCAGAGCACAGCAATAGCCAAACCACTAACATCAACCGGCTTGGCTTTTTTGTAGCAATACAAAAGGTAAGTTCAACCTTGAGCCTATAGCACTTGACTTGATCATTTGACTAAATTGAAAGAGCCATGCAGGCAGATGCATGCATGTTACACAATACTTTAATCGGAGGGTAAAAAAAACCATGGAATGGAATTGACAATGAGTTGAAAATTTTCACGTGCAGACGTCAGTTGAGTTTTGGACCCAGACCACGCAAGGTTGAATTTCAAAATGTTGACCATAAAATTCAGTTTGATATTAACCACCGCTTTATTTGTAGCATTTGTAAATTTACCTCCAGAAATTTCATCTGCTAAAATCCTTTCCGTTGCATTTGTGGGAACAAAAAGTCATAAAATCACCTACGAACCTTTACTTCATGAACTTGGAGCCCGTGGTCACGATGTCACAATTTTGTCTTACAGTGAAACAAAGAAAAAAGTCAAGAACGTACGTGATATTGGATTGATTGAATTTGACGAAATGATCAAGGTCATGCCATCCATGTTTCAAATGAAGGAAGATAAAACGGATATGAATCCATTCAAAATGCTTGAGATGATGGGGACTGCTTGCGAAGCAACGTATGATTTACCCATCATAGGCCAAATCCTTAAAGAAAGTGAAAAAGAAAAGTTTGATTTGATTTTTGTTGAAGCAATTTTTAATGAGTGTGTTGCTGGATTTATACACAAATTAAATGCGACGTCATTAATTTTTCTGAGTCCTGTAGCAGCCCCTACTTGGGTAGCGTCATTGCTTGGAACTCCAAATCCACCTTCATTTGTTCCTGGATTATTTGGAAGTTTTACGGATCGGATGGATTTTAAAGAACGAGTTTTAAATCTTATTGGAGAAATAAGCCTTACGGCCGTTCGTGCATTTAGTTTTAAACCAGCCATGGAAGAATTGTACAGAAGAAAATTAAATGATCCAACAATTCCGTCGAGTGATGAAATTTTTTCAAAGGCCAGTTTAGTTTTATCATGTAGTCATTTTAGTATTGGTCAACCCAGACCTTTTCTTCCGGATATCATAGAAGTCGGAGGCATGCATTTGGAACCTGCTAAACAATTACCAGACGTAAGGAAAAAACGAACGAAAAAAAAATTAAATTTGGCGCTAATTTTATGTTATTTTACAGAAATTGGCAAATTTTGTCGGAAGCGCTGGACGTGATGGATTTATTTTCTTTAGCTTAGGCTCCGCCCTCAAAGGAAGTGAAATGCCTGAGCGTAATCGCCTAATTTTCATCAAAGTATTTTCTCGACTCAAGCAAAAAGTTCTTTGGAAATGGGAGACTGAGACAATGGAAGGATTGCCGGCTAACGTCATGTTAGGCAAATGGCTTCCACAGCAAGACATTTTGGGACACAAGAATTGTAAACTTTTCATAACACATGGTGGACTAGGAGGAACTTCTGAAGCAATTTATCATGGAGTCCCTATGGTTGGAATTCCAATGTTTGGAGATCAAAATTTGAATATGCAAAAGTCTGAAAGATCTGGTTACGCTCTGACAATTGAATACGAAGATTTGACGGAGGAACGTCTTTATGAGGCAATTACGCGTGTGATTGGGGAACCAAGGTAAATTGAATGTGGGGTAAAATGAGACGTACGTCTTTACAATATTTTTTTTCAGATTTCGAGAAAGAGTCCAACATTTATCCAAAATTTATCGCGATCAACCTGGAAAACCACTTGACAGAGCTGTATTTTGGACTGAATACGTTTTAAGACACAAGGGTAAGAAATTTTACACGTTGCATCCATTTTAATTTGGTGTTTAATTAAATTAATTCACCCAGGTGCACCACATCTACGTTCGCCTGCAAGAGATCTCAATTTCTTACAATATCATTCATTGGACGTTATTTTCACACTGATCGCTGGAATACTCTTAGCCTTAACCACAATTTACTGCACTTGTAGATGGGGACTTAGAAAAGTCTGTGGAAGTTCTCATTCAGCGCAAAGAAATCAAAACTATACAAATGGTCTTTCAGCTCATCATTCATCAAAAAAGAAAAATTAATGGAAAATCTGTGCATATATAATGTGAATTTATGAATTAATAAATGTAGGAAAATTCTTTTGGCAAGCTTGGTCGCGAATTCAGAACCTTAGCTCAAAGAAATTGAATTTTTCATGCGCAGGGAGCAAAAGACGAGACGATGTGTGTCTGTCTGCCTAAAATAAAATCCCAGACTCCTCGGGTAGATTACCCGGGTAGAACTTGGTTGGACTGGACAGTAAATTCCATGCTATTGCAATGTTCGCATTATTGATCTGGATATGGCTGGAGAAAGGCCGGGTTGTTTTACTTGCACTCTGATTTCCCTCGTCTCTCGTTCTCGTCTTCTTACATTTCTTTACCTTTGAGATTTGAATTGATCTGATCTGATCTGATTTCCAATCTTAGTCTTCGTCTAACTTGTAAATATTAATTAGTTAGAACTACTCGTACGTAAAGTGAAATTTTATAAAATCGTGCCAAATGTCAACTGCTACACTTCAGTTTAAATCCTCCAAAATGAAATTAATCCCTGGTTTTGTGATCGTTGTATTTTTTTCTGCTGCCCTAATTCTTGCTTACATGACTTGGACGACGCTGATGAATCGAAGGAGAGATGACACAATGTTTGATCATGTTCTAACCAATTAATCCAGTTCCAAATTCTAAAAATTATAATTCAGTCCCACAACTACGTTCAATTGAAGGTGTTCTCCCTGGGCTCAGTTCTGTGGATGAAGAAACTTTATTTGGGGCAGATGCACTCAAAAATGCCGAGAGATTCAGGATGAAAATCACGTCTAATCTTAGGAGACATGTTATCGATGGGTCATCGGTCAAAGGTCAGTCTACGCTTAAATTTACTAAAGATATGGACTAATATTCTTTTTTTTTAAATTTTAGGACATATTAATCACTACGGTGTAAATTTTACACACTTGAAGCGGAAAAATAATCCAGAAGTCAAGGATATTATGTGTCGACTCAAAAAACTCAAATTGAATATTTTGACAGAAAATTCAAGTCCAAAATTTCGAGGCAAAAATTTTCCAGAGACTACTTTGTTGAATGATCTCACAATTTATGGACCTTTTAGTTCTGGGGAAAATAGCATTAAAAATGAAAAAGTGGCATCTCCAAATGAACCACTTTATAAGACATGCGCTGTTATTCCAAATTCGGCTGCTTTGGATGGATCTCAACACGGAATTGATATTGGTAATAAAAATATTAATTAATTAATTGTATACTAAGAATTAATTCATAAATTTTTTGCAGATTCTCACGAATTTATCCTGCGATTCAACGATGCCCCAACTGTAGGCTATGAGGATGACGTTGGAGCATTGACATCAATGCGAATCATAAATTCACAAGTCGTTACAAAACGTCAATTTAATTTTCCTCTTTCGTCTTATTTTGATGAATCTGCTGCTGAAAATTCAAATTCTAATGAAGCGAACAAAACTCGAATTGCTTCCTTGAATACAATTTGGTCTTCTACAAAGAAATTTTTAATGTGGGATCCTTGTAATTATACGAGCAACATTGAAGAGGTAAATAAAATTTTGATTTAAATTGAAATTATCCATTAAAATTAAATTCTTTTTCCATCCCAAGTGGTACGAACGACCAGAATTTCCAATTTTCGACAAATATTTCAACATTACGGCCCGGTCCAAGGAATTTGGAAAAAATCGGTTTTATTTGCTGGATTGTCGTGTGATTTGGAAATTATGGGAACTATTGTATGAACATACATTTGCCAAAATATACGGGACACCACCAACGTCAGGATTCATTGGTACGTAATTTAATTTTTCTCAATTTTTAATTACATTGTGGTAATTATTCTTTTTTTTTCGTAGGAATTGCACTAGCTATGCAAAACTGTGAGCGTGTGAACGTATACGAATACATTCCATCAATCCGGGAATCCGTTCGATGTCATTACTACAGCCCAAAAAATGATTCTAATCCCTACTGCACATATGGAAGTTGGCATCCTGTTTCGGCAGAAAAATTATTTTATCTTGGATTATCTGATTCTCCAGATAAACAAATTTTTTATGATGGGGTTCTTTCCCTTCCAGGCCTACATAATATTAAATGCTAGGTGCTATACAGGAATCGGCAGAAAAATTATTTTATCTTGGATTATCTGATTCTCCAGATAAACAAATTTTTTATGATGGGGTTCTTTCCCTTCCAGGCCTACATAATATTAAATGCTAGGTGCTATACACGAAATGACCAGTTTCTGGTGATCGCTTGTTGCTACTGCTATGCTAAAATCCAATCCATTCTACCCGGCCAAATCTAATGCAATGTAATTACACTAAAATTTAACTTGACTAGTGGCTGTAGCAGTAGCATATTTAATAAGCCAAGGCTAGGCTAGGCATAATATTTCTTCCTACTGATTTGACAATTTATGACAATACCTGACCAATTTTGAATTTTCCTGATCGTCCGCTTCTCGTCCTTTATCAAGATTGCAACGCTTCTACCAATTTTAAACTACGTCTAGTCTTGATCATAGTCAAAGTTTTTACCCTAATCTCAACAATTATGCAAGTCTTGGTGAAAGAATTTGTGAAACTCTTAAACATGGACCTAACCTTAAATAATAATCTGATACCTGAAGTTAAAACTAGAATTAGTTTACTTAATTAGCGAAATTTCCAATTTTTCACATATTTAATAAAAACGAAAGTTTAAAACCCATACTGATTTGATTTCTTCTTCATGCAATTTCAAATTTATTTTGATCAAGATACCATGAAAATCAAAATGAAAACACAGATGCCAATAATTTCTATCTGAACTTTATAAATTGAAATGCATGCATAGTTCGTACTAATTTGCAACTTACTACTTAGAAAGTTGAGTCCATAGTACTATTATGATCACTGTCATCCAAAGACAAACTCAACCCTGTTGTATTTCCTACATTTAATTCTTCCTCTGAATCAGATTCCGCAGGAATAACGTCTGGAGCGTTCAAGCCTTGCACAAGTCGCTTCATGAAATTTGGATCTTCTGCTTCCTTGAAATTACGAGCACACAAATTCTCTTGGACTTGAAAAACGCTTGGACGAGCGATAGGAATTAAAATTTCTTGTTGTTGTTCTTGTTTCATTTCAACTGGAGTGAAAACCTTTGGGATTTCTGGACCCGCTGGTGCAACTGTAGCAGCATGCACAATTTCTTTGACAAGTTCATCTGCGATAACTTTTCGGGCTTCTTCATCATCATTTGCTGGGACAGTCGCAGTCGCAGTATCAGTATCAGCCGATTTTTGTGCAACAGATTCAGAAGTGGAAGCAGATGCTGATGCAGAACCTTCATCAAGATAAGTAGACAACAGCTCCTGGTCCTTTAGCATTAAATAATTATAATTAATTATCAAATTTAAATAAAATTAAATCTGAGGAAAAATAGCTGCTAAAATTTACCAGAATAGCTTGGAAAGCTCCCAAAGCCTCTTTTGAGATTCTTTCAGCCAAAAGTGTGTCCGTTTTTTCCTTGCCCTATGCAAATAAACAAAAAAAAATGAAACAAAACACAAATCAAGAAAAGAACATTTGATTTCCGTATCTTGCTCACCAATTGTTCTTTGACAGCCGCCAATTGTTCTTTCACACTCGTCAACATTCGAATATCCCCATGAAGTTTTTCAATGTAAGTATTGATGATTTTAGAGCGTTGAATAGTCGCGGCGGATTGACGAAGTGTTGGTTGTTTTGTAAGCAAGATGTTCTTACTAATTGCTCCTTGACAGCCGCCAATTGTTCTTTCACACTCGTCAACATTCGAATATCCCCATGAAGTTTTTCAATGTAAGTATTGATGATTTTAGAGCGTTGAATAGTCGCGGCGGATTGGCGAAGTGTTGGTTGTTTTGTAAGCAAGATGTTTGTATCAATGATGATGTTCTTGGCCAAAGCCACTGGATCATTTTCTTCTTGCATTCCCATCCTTTTCACAAAATTCCCCAGACGGGGAGCCCCTGGCGCACCTTGTGCCATTTTTTACGAATAGTTCTGAAGGCAAAAGTAAAATAAACATAAGAGGTCAGTCAAATTCAATGAATATGCAAAATTTGCATGCACTTGAGTAGGTCAAAGGTCATATTTTCAGTAGATTAGTGAAATAATTCAAAATGAGGAATTCTGAAGGTCAAATCAAAATTTTAAAGCAGTCCCTACACGTGCTGTTGCTATTATGTGAATTACATGGTTCGTCAGCCCCGGAACCGGAAGCATGTCATAATTTAATTTGAATCTAAAACCTCAGCTCTAGCCTCAGCCTCGTTATTCCCAAATTACCCAAAATTGAAAATTCTAACAACTCAAGCCAAGAATTTGTCCCTTCAATTTTTAATATTCCACGTACCGGTACCCTTTGATCCTTAGCGGTGTGGGATCCCTTGATTTTTCTTCAAATTGAGGAGTAGAACAGTCGGTTGAGTTTCTGAAAAAAACAGGAGTCTGGAATGTTCCGCCCAAGCCCAGCATGCAGCAGAAGTCTGCAACAGGCAGAATGCAATGCTATTGTACGAAGTCATAAATTGAGGAAAAAGTACGGCTTTCTCATACTCCACGCTAAGGGTACAAAAGTTAACACATAGAGGGCAAGGTCAATTGGTCGCCTACAAATCGCAGACGCAGTCGTAGCACGGCAGGAAATAAATTCTTGTCTGGCTGTGCCACGACCACAATCCGCAATGTAAATCGAAAAAATACTTTTATTTCCAATTTTCGCTTACATTAACATTCATTAATTTTAGAATCAAATTCCCAATCAAAATAACCTGAACCAATCAGAAGCCAACTCCAGTATACGATACTGAACACAATGCAAATGAACGAGAATATTAAAAATCCATATTTCTCAATAAAATCGGAAATCCGATTTTGCATTTCCGACTTGTGTCGTGGGTCAAAATGAGAAGTGTCCAGAATTCCATTTGGCAGATGCACGTCGCTGCCTTCCTTTTTCCCTTGAACTAGGCCAACGCTAGTTTCAGTTTGTATTTCCTTAGTCAGATTGTTCAACCTAAAATTTATAAATACAATGTTTCAATGTTAAAATTCTTAATTTAAGTACTCTAGATTGTCAAGCTCACCACAAAACAAGGCTAAATTCTAAAAGGGTTAAAAATACAAAGAAAATGCAGGACAACATCCAAATGTCTATAGCCTTCACGTAGCTAGTGCTTGGGGTACTTTCCCTACAAAATTATTATAAATGATCAAGTGACAATGGCTCATCGTAATTCGAAAAATATATCCAAAAAAGTCAAAATACCGAACGGATGCAAACATAGCAGTGAGAGTCAACAAAGTTGTCATTGCAATGCCAATCCGAGCCTCAACCATTCGAGAAGGTACGAAAAAACAAAGGGATGTGATGATAATGAAGAAAATACTTGGCAAATAAGTTTGAAGCATGTGGTAGCTTAATTTTCTTCGAGCCATGATATCAAAGGTCAAGATTGCAAAGGTCAGATCTGTCAGATAGGGGCAATTACTAAGTATATAGCACAGCATGTGATTGATTAAACTTTGTTACTATGATTTCCAACGTATCCTTCCTCATGGAGTGAATCTTCCATGTTTGATATATGATAATCGTAATTGGGTCCACCACAATCCTTCAGATATACCCCACGGGGTTCTCCCCATTCTAAATTGAGCTCAGTCGAGTCGTGTGAGTCTGTTGTAGATAACCAACAAAATTTAATAGAACTTTACACTAATTAATTAATTCAAATAAAACTTACTACTTCTCAGCACAACTTGACAGGATTGTGTGTCAGCTGGATAATAGTGAAAATCCATTTCACATTCCATGATGATTTGCATACGAGAAATGTAAACAAATTCTCCTGTTAATTGATTCAAACGAACTGCCACTGGTTGACTCATGACTTGAGGGTGTCGGACTTTGACTAAATTCTCTTATTGATTAAAGAAAGTATTTTTAATTATAATTATGTTGTTAAGCTTCAAAATTAATAGCTACCAATGTAAATGTCAGGTTTCCAAATTTTCTTAAGAACTTCTTGATCCAAGCTTCTCTCAAAATTTTGATCATCTTCTGGGCTAAATTTATAATCATCTGAAATATTGAAATTTTTTCTGGCATGAGAACCAATCACCTCGTCTTTCCATTGAACCATCAAATCCGCGTTAATTGTAATTTCCTAAAGTAAAATTACCAGTTAATTTACATTTGACAGCAAAAGAGGAATAAGATGATTTATACCTCTTCCATTTCGTCCAAATAGCTCACGTAGATAATTCTTAATGTTACAGTGACATTAAATGAGGATGATTTTGAGTTTAGTTCTTGACCTTTGGCTTCAGAAATTATTATTATTAATATTTCAAATTTTTGACATCAATTAAAGTCACTAGTTCAGACTTACCAAAGTCGAGGTGCGGAATTTGCAAAGCATCATAACCCTGGGGAACGTCAAACGCTTTATATTTGAATTTAGAACTCAACTTTTCTTTTGCATGACTGTAAATTGTATTCACTTTTGCTGCTGAGACTGACGTAGAAATCAAATAAATTAGAATGCAACAGTAAATGTTTAACAATGAATGCATGATAATTTTTTAAAATCTTTCTGAGATCGTTTTATTCGTACAGCAAAAACGAAAAATTTTCAACTGTTTGTTTAAACATTATCCCCTAGTGCGTTGTATCACTTTAAATGATGAGTTTTAGAGTACATTGGGCTGCATTACGTACCATCAATTGAAAGTGCTAAACTAAATTGACAAGAGAAGAGACTTGGAACTCATCAACTAATTTAATTTAATCTCAAGACGTTGAGGCTTGGCTGGTGACTGGTGAAGTAAGGAAAGCAAAGTATAAAATGATAGTGATTGCAAAACGTAGGCGTAGGCAAAGTCAGTCTAAATTGTTGTTAAATGAAATACAATGCACGCGGTCAGTATCTCACCAATACTTTTCACAAAAGGCTAACTTTGTAAGGGCTGAAAAATAAATGACACGATATTTAATAAGGTATTTTTCAGTCAGACATAAACATTACATGTGTTACCGGCAGCTGCCAAGCTTGCTTTTACATGCTAGAAGATAAACCCAACGTGATCAACGTAATGCACACGATTAACTTACTAATCCAATTCAGTCTGACAGATGAATTTGTATCTTATCTGAATAAAACAATGCTTGTGTTTCGATCTAATCAAGGGAGACACATGGTCCGGTTAATTAACAAGCTTTTCACGAGTACATGAGCACGAGCACTTTTTTTCATCACCTGTCGTTAGTTTAGTTCATAAAATACTTTGCATGGGATTTTCTAGGAAATTTGGCATTACTATTTTCAGGATTGTAAATTATTCTGAAAAAATGTCTACTCTTCTGGTAGTTTTACGAAGATATTGGCGAGTAGTTGTACTCATCCTTGTACCTCTAATTTTACTTCCACTTGTTTTCATTGACGCAAATGAATTGAATTGCACGGATGGTGATCAAGAATGTTGGAGTCAGGAACGTCCCCTTGTAAAAAGCATATAAATTTTTATCCCTTATATAATGCACAAAATTAAAAACTAAGTTAAAAAATATTTAGAAATTCAAATGCGCATATGTGATTTTGATGATGGCAATTTTTTGGATTTCTGAAGCAATGCCTCTGGCGATAACGGGACTTCTACCCGTAGTTTTTTTCCCACTCTTAGAGATCCAATCTACAGGTAAATTTACAGATCATCTCTTACAATTTAACCTTTTCATTTGTAACCATAATTTCAGATGATGTAACTCCAAATTATATGAGAGAGACAATTATGATGTTTCTGGGAGGATTGATTTTGGCATTGGCCGTAGAATATTGCAATCTTCATCGCCGAATAGCTCTGAGAGTCATGACGATAGTTGGGAGCTCCACATCAAAGTGTTTAGATCAAATATGTCGTATTATCTCTAATCATGAAGTTATTTGTCATTAATCTTTGACAGGCTTTTACTGGGAGTAATATTAACTACGATGATTCTCTCCATGTTTGTAGCAAATACTGCCATGGCTGCCATGATGCGTATGTCATAAATAAGATTATACACGACACCGTGAGTCTTCCAAAAGTGACTAGAAATGTATTCACCAAATGAAACGAAAGCGTGAATGGAAATTGATCGACATTTTTCAGGCGACTACTTGCCTAGTCACTTTTGCAACTCACACGGTGTATACCAGAGAAAAGCCAAATATATGAAACTAGGGGGAAAAAAGTCTTTATAATCATAACCGCGGTATCCACTGTGTTCCATTATATTTGTTTCTCATTTCTCCTTTCTCTTTGTTCCTTAGTTCCCATCGTTGTTGCTCTCTTGGATGAATTACACGAAGTAAGTGACTCGAATTTCACAGCAATTAATTTTATAATTACACACAATCACATGTGAATATCTGAATCTATAAAACTTTAATAGTGTGTAGAGAGCAATTTTCTAAATGACCTATAATCGCGTTTCATGTAACTAGTAACTTGTAACTTTGCAGGACAACTTTGAAGAAACATCAGAAACGTATGA
>WJEZ01001259.1:0-18625 GCA_009869925.1 Thalassaphorura encarpata | reverse complement strand
ACAACACGAAGACAGTTTCGAAAAAACCGAATAGTATATTTGCTAGCGTTTTTGGTAGGATTTGTCGTCTTTTTCTCATTCACCACTCAGTTGTCCGAACCAGGAGATTATTTAAGCGTGGCCAAGTTAGAGGTAGTGAATTCGGCAGCTACACAATATTTTCACTTGACCAAGGAGCAGTCAGAGGGTTTGGCACAAAATGATTCAGGCTTACTGGATTATATTCGAACTCATCACTTATTTCCACCATCTCCCAAACCTTATAATTTGGAAGATCCGTCAGTGGGTCCTCCAGAGAAAATTAACTTGCAATGGCAAATTGCTTACAAATTATTGGGCAATAAGGTGACATTATCACATTAAATTCTCTTCAAAACAATAATTAATTTATATCTATTTTAGACTAAGGGGTTTTTCATTGAGTGTGGAGCATTTGATGGAGAATTTTTATCCAATACTTTGGCTTTAGAGAAGGACCATGGATGGACAGGGATTCTGATAGAAGGCGATCCAGGGAATATACCCCGTCTCAAGGCAAAACAAAGAAAGGCATGGATTTCAGACACGTGTTTGTCCACAAAACCATTTCCCCAAGAGGTAATTATGAGTAAATACGTTCTATATCGAAATATTGGTTGTGCAAAACAAAGAAAGGCATGGATTTCAGATACGTGTTTGTCCACAAAACCATTTCCCCAAGAGGTAATTATGAGTAAATACGTTCTATATCGAAATATTGGTTGACTGGCGGCCTTGGTCCATTAAAGGTTTTAATGCAGCGGGCCAAGTCTGGTGGATCTTTGAGTACTGGAGTTGGATTCGAGGGTGTGAAGAAAGATGATACACTGTTTCAAGCAAAATGTCTTCCCCTATTTTCTATCCTGTCAGCAATTCGAGTTTTTGAAATTGACTACTTTAGTTTGGCCATTGAAATGGCCGAGCTCGCAGTATTGCAAACAATCCCATTTGACAGTCTATTCATCAAGGTATTTTAGCATGCTAATTTTTTTTTTGCATTAGAAAAAACGATGATTAAATTATTATACTACTTTATTCTTCAGATATTTTCAATTGAATTGCTTAAGACTAACATCAAGAGTGTGATTGATTTCATGGAGTCCAAAGGATACGTTTGCATTCACTTTTATCAGGAGGGATGGAGTCACGATGGCTGGTTTATTTACAGCAGTTTGTACAAACCGGAAATGAAAATATCCAATTGTCGAACTGTAGTTATATGATGGACATGTAAAGTAATATTACAAACTAAAATCGTAGTTTAACCGTAGATTATTTGAATTGCTGATCATATGAATTCTAAGTTTAAGTAATAATGTGATTCTCTCCCAGTTTTAGTCTAAAATGAGTAAACGCTTATTGGATTTCTCCAAAATTTTGCTCAAAACTCCACATTTTGATAAGCTTTCCAGCAAGCTATAAACCATGGTTCTAGCTTCTCTGGTCTGGACAGATAGGTTGTACGAATAGTGTCACCTTCTAGTATCCTCGGTGGAATATCATTTATGAAGATCCCCAACAATGTGTACTAATTTTGATCATTTATTTGCATTATAAATCATACTTCACTCTTAGCAAAGAATATCACATTTGTACATTTTAGAATTCGTCAACTTGAAAATAACGACTCATAACTTAAAGTATAACAAGTTTTACAAATAATATTTTCATTTATTTGCCAAATGAGTTTGATCCTGCACTGGCTTGAGCTGAGGAAGATGAAATGCTTCCTTGAAATGGTCCGAATCCAATGTTGGCACTTTGAGCATTGGCAGATGCTGAAGATTGGCTTCCACCAGCATTGTATCCACCTGGATAACCTCCACCGTAGCCACCCCCATGAGGATAGCCTCCATAGCCACCACCTCCATGAGGATATCTATCGTAACCACCTCCATAGCCACCCCCTCCGTAGCCGCCATAGCCACCATATCCTCTATGACCACCTCGACCTCTGTGACCTCGCCCACCATATCCTCCATATGGATTTCCTCCATAACCTCCATATTCTAAAAAAGTAAACATACAAAAAAATTAATATGACTCCTGAAAATTAGCTTTTTTAAAAGAATTTCCAAAAATAACTTACGAGGACCAGCAATGGCTACAGCCATGACACAAAGAAGCACAAAAAGTGCAATGAGATTCTTAGAATACATGATTAATTTGTACTTTCACTTTATTAAAAAATCTAATCTTAAAATTAAACAAGATCTCAAGTACAAATTAGAGTATTGTGAGCAGGAGCGGAAAATAAACTGGAGAAGATTTGGTCTAGAATTACGCTTTTATACTAGAATTATACAATCCATGCAACAAGGACTGAGTTGGGCATATGACGTCAAAATGGTCACTTCATGGGGATTTCGCCATGATCTTGAATACAAAAAAAAGAACATTAGTGACCGTCCAACACGTTCATGTTCACGGTGAAGGTTAGCTCAGGTGTGGAGGTGGTTATGGTAATCAGGGTCCATTCGAAGGATGCTTTGTCCCATTCATCCTTGGTTAAATAAAATTAAGTTTAGTCAGCCACGAACTAATCTTATTATCCATTACGCGTGTATGTAAAGAGTTTTGCTATGCATGCATTGTAAGTATTATAAAAATAAAAATTATGAGGAGAGAACCGGTTTTGGCAATTAAATCTTTCGTCTCTACTCTTGATGACGATGATGATTGATCAGTAATTATAGGTTTTGCATATTCTGCATACATGGGCGGACGTGGACAAAGACGCAAAAATAGAATTTTTAAGTACATTCTGCTGCTACTTTTACGACGTAAGCAATTCCACGAATTTTGTTTTGTCCATGTCGCTTCTCGGATTTGCATCGCGTGTGGTTCATGAGCTCCAAATATTACATGGACTTCCACTTTCATTTTTTTCTTCGGAATTTTTGAAAGGGTTTGTTGTTTTAATGTGTAAAAAATAAAGTGCTCGATATTTTTCTTGATGACTAATCCAGAATTTTAGCTCGAATATAAAGTAATGTATTGGTACCAGGATTCAGGATATAAATCCTACTAGAAAAAGTTTTGACTAACATGACTAAATGGGAAAATTATTGTTTCTTGTGAAGAAAAAATATTTTAACAGTTTCTACTAAAAATACTTGATAATTACAATAACTAGACAACTCTTCCCTCAACTCCTTCAATGAAAAATTCTATCACACATTCCTGTTAAAATTTGACACGTAATATCCATAAACCTAAAGACATGTAGACATGTTCCTTCTACTTGAAACTTAAATATAAGAATGATAGATTAATTGCAAACTATTGTTGTCCCTAATGCCCTTATCATTTTTTTGGGTTTGGGGGATAATCAACCCTTGTAAATTATTCATATCTGAACATCTCATAATTATTTTATTGCATAACTCAAATCTGCATGAATTTCATTTTCCAATGCCTAAAGTTGGATGGTGTCGGGAAATTGAGATTAAATTTATATCAAAACCTGTTTTCGTGTGAGATCATTTTAAAAGTTGGATGCCGGATTTTACTTTTTAAGTGCTATTGCCTAGTCTTGCGTATTTGCCATTTGTTGATGCCTTTGCCTAGACTGCACAGACTGGAAACAGCTAGACGCAATGTTAAGCTAAAGCTTTTGTTGAATTTAAAAATTGTTAATGCTAAAATCATGTTTGTTCGTCGTGTCCATTGTTAAAGGCAAAAAACTAAACTGTATTTAAGCCATGGGCTCTAATCTGGACTTGGATTCCTTTACGCAAGCCAAAACGGAGATTATAACTCTAATCGTGGAAAACACTTGCAGGATATCATTATTTTCTTCATCTCGTTCTCATTTACAACGAACGTGATTCCTTTAACACTGCACATCTGCTGCAGATGTATCTGTTTAATTAGATATTAAGATGAGCCATAATTCTGATCAAGAACCAATGACAAGAATTTACTCAATGAACACTATTTCTCTAAATTTTTTAACACAAATTTATTTCTTAAGTTAACATTTCACAACATAAGAATATTGCGATAATGTCGTAATAATGTTCAATTTATTGCAATAAGAAAAGAGTAGACCTTGGATCACGGTTGCTGCGCGTTCCTCTGTACCATGGCTTTTTCGCAGCTTCGGCTTTCTTTTTGTCAGCAACAGTGGCTGGTGTTCCTCTGTACCATGGCTTTTTCGCAGCTTCGGTTTTCTTTTTGTCAGCAACAGTGGCTGGTTTAGCCACTATTTTCTTTGTAATTGTAATTTTAGCAACTCCTGGGTGAGCCTTTGATTTAACTTTGGTCACTGTTGTTTTAACCACGACTGGAACTGGAGGTTTAGGTTTGGCAACTACTTTGGGTTTGGCTTTGGCATTCAAAATTTTGTGGAGTACAATTGGGATTGGAGCATCCTTAGACATTAATTCCTCGGACTCTTTAGTTGTCTTGATAATTGGTTGTGCCAATAATTTAGAAATGAGTAAGGGTGTAATTTTTTCCGATGAAACCGATGCCGAAGGTGTGTTTTCTATCCAACCTGGAGGTGATAATTTCAGCAACAATGGTTTAATTGTTTGCCAAATTACAGCCGTCGTGTCTGGATCTGATGGGGTCTCGGTCACAGGAGTTGGATCAGTTGTGTCTGGGTCTGCCGATGGTGTTGTAGGGAAGTCTGTGTCCTCCGGGTCAGCCAATGGTGTTGTTGGGGTATCTGAATCCGGGTAAGTTGCTTCGGTAGTTCTAGGTGCTTTTGTTGCTCTCAGCTTCTTTGGTTTTTTGGTAACTTCATCAGATGAAGTAGGGTCAGCCGTAGTTTTAGGTGCCCTTGTTGCCTTTGGCTTACGCGTAGCCTTCGTGGGTAAATCATAGTCCGGAGTCACGGTATCAGCATCGGGGAGTTCGGTCGTAACCTCTGGATCAGCAGTCGTAGCTTCCTCTGAAGACTCTTGAGATGATGGGGTCACAGTGTCAACTTCCGTGTCGACGGTGGTGTCAGCTACCGTCGTAGTTTCTTCTGACGAATCAGCCACAGATATTGTAATGTCAACTTCACTGACTTCGGCTTCAGTTGTGACTTCTTCCGATGAATTAGGCGCAGAAGTCGTTGGGTCACTATCAGTAGCTTCCGTCGTTTTCGGAGCTCTCGTTGCCTTTGGTCTTCTTTGGTTTTCGAGTGACTTCCTCAGAAGAATCAGCTGGGGTCGTGAGATCAGGATCAGCCTCGGCCTCAGTTGTAGTCTTAGGTGGACGAGTAGCCTTTACCTTCTTCGGTTTTCGAGTAACTTCTTCAGATGAATCAGGAGCTAGGGTCACAAGGTCAACATCAATATCAGATTCCGTTGTAGTTTTCTTCTTCAGTTTCTTTGATTTTTCGTGTCACTTCTTCAGATGAATCAGGTGAAGGGGTCACAAGGTCTAAATCAACTTCAGTGGTGGTCTTTTTCTTCAATTTCTTTGGTTTTCGGGTAATTTCTTCAGATGAATCAGGTGCAGGGGTCCCAATGTCAAGATCAGATTCAGTTGTAGTTTTCTTCTTGAGTTTCTTTGGTTTTCGGGTAATTTCTTCAGAGGAATCAGGGGCAGGGGTAACTAAATCCAAATCCAGGTCTATGGATTCTGTCGTCTTTGGGGCCTTCGTACCTTTCTTTTTCTTCAACTTTTTTGGTTTCTTGGTCGCCTTCTTTTTCAACTTTTTCGGCTTTTTTGTGCGTGGTGTAACCTCATCGGAGTCGTCCGTTGGAGATGGAGTCGTTTCTCCGCTGGATTCTTCAGCGCTGACTAATATCGAGATTTCTGAAGACACAGATTCAGGAGTTGTGGCCTCCTCATCAGAGACTTCAGAACTGATCGTAACTGCCTCTTCACTGGAATCTTCATCGCTGGCTGTAGTGACGGTAAGGGTGTCTGGAGTAGAAGTAGTAGCCGATTTCCCTTTAGTATCATCTGGGATTTCAATTTCAATTGTTTTTTCTATCATAATTCCTTCCGTTGTAGTCTCATCCGAGTCCTCTTCTGAAGATATTTCCACAGAGACCGTTGGGGCAGCGGGTGCCACTGGACTTCCAGGAATATCCTTGTCTATTGTAATATCTTTTATAAATGTAACATTTTTATCTCCAAATGAATCGACTACATAATTCAAAATTGTTTGTGGGGGATCCGCCACATCTTTGAAACCTTCGAATCCTGAAAAATTAAAATCCAAATTATACAATAAATATTTTCAGCTTGTAATTTATCGGAGACTCCAAATGGGCTTAAAAATTACCTTCAACATCGACTATGCTGGGTGCTCCATTTGTGCCAAACACGGCAAAAATTAGGCAAATACAGAATACGCCCTGAAACCCCATTTCTGGGTGTTTTCAAGAAATATCTAAAAAAGTGATATTCTTTAGCACAGCCGAATGAATTGAACTATTATTTCCTCGTGTTCCTTTGCAAATGGATTAAAAATCTAGGATTGTAAGCTTCTTATTCTTGCAATCATGTGATGGATGATGAATCTTATAAAACCTTAATTCTATGCAAGTGTGTAAGAGTTCGACCCTTTGGAATCGAATAGACTCTTGCGTCAAATGTTTTATTTCCAGCTGTTCTGTTCTGGATGTTCGCTTCATAGTTGATGTCTCAGCAATCCACATCTGTTAATTAATTTTAATCCGACCTTTTACAAAGGAGTGTTGAGACAATAAATATTTCCATGAAGAAATAATTGACTCGTGCATCACAAACAACCAGTATTTCATGCTGCAATTTTATAGATATGAAAAAAGGTCAACCTTTTGCTTGTAGCAAAACGAGAGGTTCCAGAAATATTCCGAAAATATTTAGCTTAACCCTCTTTAGAAAATAATTCTGAAAAAATCAACTATGAGAATGTAATAAACGTTTAAATAATAGTCGTTGAATAAAATTATTTTATTTCACTTCTTTAGCTCATTATTGTCTTGATAAAACCTTTGACTTCTGATAATGGCAGTGTTATCAAATTACAACCGAAATTGTAGAAATCATTTGAAAATCAATCACAAATCTTAGAGACAATTTTTTGCACTAAATCATCAATATAATTCATTTCTTTCTCTTCGGTTAAACCTTGCCCAGTCATTGTAGTCGCGAGTACGAACAAAAATTCTGATTGTCATAAAACGGTTGATTACTAAAAGCTCAAGTTATCTTAGAATTCGTTTTATTTCCGAATTTATCAGATAAAACGAACAGCTAAATATTTGGATCTTCATCGTTACATTAATCATAAAAAATCAATTTATCAATCAATAGTCGTTAGAATAACTATCATATCCAAATCTTTGGTTTCAGAAAAATGCACCTTCAACATTTCAAAGTTAATAAAATTTTGTAGAATTAAATTTAACATTGTCAAGGTTCGTAATGACTTTTTCCATCAACAATCGCTGAAAATATTCCTTTCAAATGGTGAAGAGCAGAAATATAATTGTGATCTAATTGGTCACCGGCAGGAAAAACGTGAGTAAAATCTATCATGTAAATTCTAACCCAGTCTGAATTTTGAAATGCAGGATTGTTGTCCCCCATCCCTTGGGAAGTAGTCGCAGTCTTTTTAATTATGTTCGTTTCGACGAATTTGGCATCGTAAGCAATGAGGAGGGAACTTGCATAAAAGGCATATTGCTTTTGGACATTGAAGAAATTGATAATTTTCTCAAGTTTTTGAAGAACGGTTCTGCCTATTATCTTCTCAACGTGAGAATCCGTGTTCAGAAAATCTTGGAATGCTAGCAAACAGAATTTTTTAAGTTTATCCCCAGCAAGATGATTTTAAAACATAAAAATATGCGTACTACCTTTGAAAACAGTCTTGTGGTTCAAATTTCTTCCAAATTGCTTGTTTCCTTTAATTGGAACCAAATCGCATAAGCTCAAGTTGTAGTATTGTATTCCTGGAACACTGAATCCAAGAGTAGGCCGAGTACCTGGGTACTTGTTCTATAAAATTGAATATTTTTCCAAATTACTTGAGTCTCTAAATCAGATTCAAGGGTCATAAAACAGTTTGCACTTAATTTTACCTTTTCAGTATTAATTTTTGCTTCTGACGCTGTCGGATCCCAAGTTTGTTTCCCCATTTTTATATCAATCAGACAAGGAAGCTCGAACCCATGGGCAATGTCCTTTAGGATTAAATAATCCGTTTTGACAACTTCTTGTGCTTAAAAATTAATATCATTTTTTACATTATTAATCTCAGAATGTCAGTCGAGTCCAAAAATACTACATCGTAGCATGTTAATGTTTAAATAATATTTACCATCTCCAACGGACTGGACACAAGCAAGCCCACGATATTCTGGTATTATCGATTTCAACATGACTACAATTTCATCATCAGACTCGGCACTCTCTTCTATACTACGATAAAAATCTAATTCTCTCAATCCAAGCTCTCCTTTTTGTATTGGCTTCATGATGAATCCCTTGTGGTCCTTTCGCTTCAACAATCCTATTAGCAAAATTAACTATTAATTGATCTTCAAATATGATTTGAAATATTTAAGTTAATTGATTTACCTGTCACCTTCCCCCGATGACCGGCAACTTGATAACTCAATTCTTCAGTTTCACAATCATTAAGGACGGAAATGCAGTCACTGGATTTTCCTGAATTCATTCTATTCCGTACATCTGTCAATATGAATCAAAACATTTTATAAAAACGATAATTATATTGATACTCACATAAATTTGACAAAAAGTTTACCTCCCATTGTAGTAATAGTTGAAAATGATATGAATTTACTCAAACAAAAACGATTTAACAAAAACTTTGCAACGCCCATCCATTAGGAGCTTTTTGCTTTTACAGCTTTGACCGTGATTAGATTCTAGATCAATCCACAATGCTAGAAATGGAAATACAAATAAATTACTGGCTGATTTTATTTGAGTTCACAAGAACCCGTGTGTGCTCGTGTTTTGTGAGTAAAACTTCAAAAAATGTACCAGGCTAAGGCCATGTAGGTTTGGCCGGCCGTGGTGAAGAATCGATGAGTCAAATGTACGTACTGTACATTTCATTACATTTACATTGCATTGCATAGCTTTAGCTTTCGGCTTTACCACAGAAAATAAAAACCGGATTTCCTAGATTAGATAACGAACGAGTTAAGTTAGTTAACTCACTTTACAGAACTTTAGTAGAAAAAGTACAGTCAGAAATGAGCTGGGCATTTAAAAATATTTAATGTGCTAAGTGCAAAAAGAGGTGTGTAAATAAGATAACGATTAAAAGTCTAGAATTTAATATATTTGTATGTCTCTGTACGTATTTTTACGTACTAGTTAATCGCAGCCAACAACAACTGTTCTCAATTAACGTGACATGATCTGATGTTGAAGCAAATCCCCAAACGCATAATATTTCTAAATAAGAAGCTAAACCTGAAATAACAGGGTAAAAATATAATGTGCCATCGGGATTTATTTTATATGAAGATGTATCAAAAATATTGTTTTCAATAAAATCATCTTTGAAGAATTTATACATTCGTCGTCTTCTTGAAAGAAAAATGTCATTTGCCTTTAGCATCTACGCTTGGCGATTGGCAAATACGTTAAGCCGAATTGCTATTAAAGAGCGCCTCATGTAGATCTGCATTAGTTCTTCCTTATGTTCTGAAAGTCGTGTAGTTTTACACACATCTTCTCTCTCAGTCACATTAGTCCGTACAAAATGAATTTCCAAAGCCTGGGTAGAATTTGTATTTCTATTAAATGGAAATCTAACTGTAAAGAAATGTACCGAGTTGAGTTGGCCTTTGACATTAAAAAATCTATCGTGTCCGTTGCTTAATTTTTTGCAAATTCATTTGTTTAACAAGGCTTATTTCCACGTGCTAATATACTATCACCTGATTCTGACTCAGTCAGTTTAGATTTACGATACGACTTGACCACACACTCACATTTAATTTTTGCAAAAAAGTTCTAATAATTAATATAATTTATCTCCATCACAGGTACATATTACCTTGAACACATTCGTGGAAGTTTCCTGAGTCATTTTGATAATAGACTCTAAGAACTGACTTAAAGCAACAACTTGTTGATGTTCTGGATATTTTTCTTATTCGCTAATTGCCTGTACATGAAGCACTCGCATTGCACTTAGTGAATAATTCTAAGGAAATCCCACACTAATTGACATTTTGATTAGCAGGCCTTAATACATTTATCAGACTTCCAGATGGAGTTTACGTGATAAAAATTGTAATTATTGTTGTTTTAATAAAGTAAAAGCAGGCATGTTTTTTAAAAAAAACCGTGTTAGTAGGGGTATAAATAATCCTGGTGAGTCTGGGCTATCATTCAAAAATTGACTGTGTTTAATTCTTAAAGACAAATGGACGAAGCGTTCGTTCGTAATTATATGGCTTGACTATGCTTAGGCAACAAAAGAATGACATAAAGGATTGGAAATCAAAAGTAATTTAATTACTAACTACAGTTTGGCTTCTTCCTTGAGAACTAAACGTGGGAAGGAAATTAGCGTGGGAATTATTATTTGTACTGAATATAACGAACATTGGTGACTAGCAACCAGACTTTAACCGGAAGAAAAATGTATTTATTTTCTCTATTCTGCTGGCCATTAGCCACGACTAGATATGGTCAAAGCTTTGGCTAGAATTGCGTTTAGCCTGGCCTGGTCTGGTCGGTCTTACGCAAATATGGTTCAGGTAATCCCAGTAAAGTAAAGTAATTCTTCATAGCGCTAAAAGCTAAGGTCAGTTAGTTTTGACACCTGAGTGTCCAAACTTCAATGACGCTTCCTTTCGACATTTCAATGCTGCTGCGTTAGCTTTACTTTACAGATCGTGTTTCCAAAATGCTGTGCAGCCATGAAGAGCCATGAGTCATGCACATGTAGATGAATACAACGCAAGAAGTCCACTCAAGCAATTAAAAGTTTTTTTTTGCAGTTAAACAAATTGATAGGTAAAGTTGACCATGACGTAAGAAAACCTCTAATATGTAAGACTTGTTAATTTGCAGCACTGCAAGGCAAGACCAAACCTTGTCAGCTCACGCAAATCAAATCAAATCAACTGAATAAATATGAAAAAACTTGACATGACTAGGGCTGGATTGGCTTGGCTTGACCGGCGAATTCACTGCAATTTTACAGTACCAATAAAATGTTACGGGTTATGGCCAAGGTAAAAATTTACCAATTTAAATGAGCTACATTATGAAATAACAAAATTTGCAAATAATGCCAACCTGTAAATTTCAAAATATAAGCGGTGATGTTGCACACGTTATTGGTCATTAATCATTTCTAAGCATGGTCAAGGACAGACACACATTGATCATACCAGAGACCAGATTAGTCCAGTTAAGAACGGATTGACCGATATTTTCCCGAAGGGCTGCAACATATTAGGCCAGTTGTGACGATCATGAATATGAATCCCCAGTACAAACCACTTTTGGCAATTTAAATTGTTTCCATTTCAATTGCAATACTGGTTACTGGTATTATGATTATGACGCATAGTAGTTGTTTCTTGGTTTTCGCACGCAAAAAAAATTTGCAGATAATATGCCTAAAGCAAGCCTGTATAGAAGAAGAACCTCCTCTACATTGTTGTTCAGCATCATGAAATTCTGGAGTTCCCAGGCTGAGCCGAGCGTAAGAAACCAGAATTGCGAATTGGAATGGAATTGTAGACTCCATATAAAAGTCTCCATCCTCACGATCCAAGTTCACCATTTCTCAGAGATTAAGACTCAGTGTAAGATCTCAAGTAGATATTTATTCGCAAAAACAAAATCTACGCTACGTCTTTCCCAATTCCCTCAACATCCATTCCCTTCAAAAACTAATTAACTCTTCTCTACGACGTACATTACATAAGGAAAACTAGTTTTTATTTACTACACTACTACAACCTGTGATATTACATTCTCACTCA
The DNA here is from genome assembly GCA_009869925.1 of Thalassaphorura encarpata. Lineage (NCBI taxonomy): Eukaryota > Metazoa > Arthropoda > Collembola > Poduromorpha > Onychiuridae > Thalassaphorura > Thalassaphorura encarpata. The sequence goes on along the minus strand of WJEZ01001259.1, from coordinate 6,683 downwards.
CTTCAGCAACTCCACACTCAAGACAACGTCTGTTGTATTATACAATAGCAACTCAAACTCAAAGGTGTATAATTATTTGCAAACTTTTGCTGCATCATTGCATTTCATTGTTGTATCAGTGGAGCACTAGCACCCGTCCGTCGTGTCCAATCGTTTTCTACCACAAATCTCTCCCAAATTTTTCTCAGTCACTCATTCTCTCCTCAGTGAGTTAAAACGAAAGGCAGAATAATGTCCAAGCCAACGCTTCTCCTTGTGTCCGCCATTTTGGCTATTTCAGCAACTCTTGCCCAAGCTGGCACCCTCCATCGGGTGACCAGGCAAGCCATCCCAAGGGAATTTCAAAATATCAACATTGAAAATTATTTAAAGGTAAATATTAAATTTTAGTTAAATATTTCAAATTTGTAATAAACTATTTAATTTTTTGTAACCTTGTACTAAGCTAATAATTTTTTCTGTAGAATCCTCGTGCAGTTCAATTCCAACTTAAATGTGTAATTTACGACGGACCATGTGATCGTATTGGGAAATATCTTAAAGGTAATTAGTTTTTCCAAATAATCTCATGAATATGGGAGTTTTCTAACAATGCATAAGACAACTCAGATTTGACCCTAAAATTAATTTGTATTTATTTTCATTTTAAACTTCAGTATCAATCCCCGAGCTCTTGACAAATCAGTGCAGAAATTGTCAACCAGAACAAAGAAAGCAAACTGGACGCCTTGTTGCCTTCCTTCAACAAAACTACCCCAAGGAATGGGAAGATGCGATCAAGAAATTCCAGGTAAAATCATTAACATATTTTAACAATTCGAATTCCATTGAAACAGCTCGTGACGCATCCCCCTTTTAAATGCGCATAATTTACTTAGCATTATTTTTTATTTGCAAATTAACAGGGTGGTCGTCAATTCACTGGTGATGAGGTCAAGAGATTTGAGCAAGAGTATGGAATCAAGGCAGATGCCATCAGCACTGTTGCTCCACCAAGTGCCGCTGTTGCCAATGTAGAGGTCACCACTGAAAAAGTTTCAGCCGCCGATGCTGCAAACATCCTTAAGGGATTCGGCGCTCAATATTTGGAGGCACAAAGAAAAACTAAGGATGGTACTACTCCCAAGACTGTTCAGGAAATCCTTGCTGTTATTACAACCCCAGCCCCATCTCCTGCAGCCGGAGTTGCTGTTACAGCTTCAGCTGCTCCAGCTGCTGCTGCAGTTTCTGCGGCCCCAGCTCCAGCGGCTTAGTCTTGTCAATTTCTCATGTTCCTCTTACTCTTCTATTAATTGAAATAGCATAGAATGATCAACCCTCCGATATTAGATCGAAATGTACGATTTATCCCATAGCCTTTGATAACGTAATTTTCCCCCCTGAATTACAAAAAAATGTCACAATTAGCTCTGCTATTCTAGTTTTATCTTGATTTTGAACTCTGCACGCATGAATGAGCAAGTTGTGAGATACAATATTACTTAACTTTAGTAATTTACCTTGCTCCATAGCCCTACACATTGAAGAGAGGACAGATTTACATTACAAACTAGTTAGATTAGTTAGCCAATGATGAGGCATTAGGCAGCATTACCTTCTACATGTTATGTAGACATTAAGAAAGAAAGTGAAGGTGAGTTGGGCTAAACTATTGAACCTATCTAAGGAAGGACATATTATGATGTATTTTACTTTACTTCATGGAGACAAAGAATTCTTTGACCCAAATCCTTTTGCTTTACTTCTCTTGTAGTTAACTTGAAGCCGTTCTTCTTCATGTATCAAGGCAGATGCTTTACCTTGCTGAATCCAATCAATTTAAATCGCTCTCCATTTATATAATGTTAAATGCAAAACTCTTCTACCAAGTCGATTAGCTTAAACCTTGTCTTTGTTACATTCTCAAAGGATTTATTTGGAAGGAAGGTTGTGACGCATGTTATAATTAACAATGGACAAAAAAATTTATATATGGAAAGTTTAGCTCGTTTAAGCTTTGGTCATTCGATACGGTGATTGATTTATTCATTTTTTACTGGGATGGAAATTTTACTGTCGATTATGTAGCGTAGTGTAAAAAAGCAAAGGCAAGTTTCTCTCATAGACTTTAATATAACTAAGTGAAGCTCGAAGAAGGTTTTGTGATGCAATTTGCTATTGTATTATTACAAGCGTAAAATTAAAACCCGGTTTAATGACTAGTTCTGTTAAAGTGTAAATGTAAATGTAAATGAGGTGTGGATTGGATTGGATGGTATGAAATAACATACATTGGTTTGACTTTGTTGTTGCCATCAATTAAATAAAAGTTGAAAATTTTAAGACCTATGATGTTATTTGCACTATGTGAGTTTAGTTGTGGGTATTTCCCCAAAATTCTGTTTGCAGTTTGAAAACAAGAATTTTGAATCAAGTTTCCTTATACTTGGTTCGATTCCCATCCATCCCCATTTCACACGGTAGGAGCATGTATATTATGTTTTTTGCTTTTCCTATTCATTCTTCTCAAGTTTGGGTTTCCCCAAATCTGGCTACTCCAATGAACGGACTTACTTAGTCGGTTTCATTCTGTTCAAAACTACTTTGGGTTATTTGCAATTGTGGATGTGAATGAAGCAAAATACAAAACAACGGCGCCCAAGGACAGAATCTCTAAATCTCAACCCCATATCGGTTTCCCATGCTTTAGATAAACCTAGACAGCATGACAGCATTATGAAGATGATTTATTTGCTCAGGAAGAAATAATAACCTGGAAGTAGGGTCTCGAATCGACTGTGTATTTTTCAGACACAATTTGCTATATTTTTTATATTTTGCTAAGCTACGTTTACATCTTACAAAAACGTTGAACAGATTCGCTAAATTATCAAATCGCAAAAATTTTGGATTATTATCGAGTAAACGAAAAGAAAGAGGACAAGGTTAGACTTGAAGGAAATCCTTGCATTTGTTGTTTGTTATTGTTGTTTTTGACCCATCAACCTTACGAACTGAAGGAAGGATTTCTTTTCCGCATCAAAATTTTTGGATTATTATTGAGTAAACGAAAATAAAGAGGACAAGGTTAGACTTGAAGGAAATCCTTGCATTTGTTGTTTGTTATTGTTGTTTTTGACCCATCAACTGACCGTCAACCTTTAGAATGGGATAGAGGATTTCTTTTCCGCATGTTGACAAATTTTAACCCACGAGGCTACGGCGAGTCAAAACTGTTAAAAATAAATCAGAAAAGTGAACGTACCCCTGCACCCGACATAATGAACAAGGAAACGGCTGACTGGTATAGAAATATAAAACCAGGGAAAAATTACTTCCATTCTTGTACTTTTATTACACCGAATACAACAATACTACGTAGTGCAGTTGCAGTAGCTCTTCCTTCCTCATCTCAATATTTGTCAAGGGTACGTATACAGACTAAGGGTGACTATTCAAGTCTTCCTTATTTGTTGAAACTTCGGTTCAGTTCAGTTTATTCCTTCCCTTTGGATCGAACACTACAAAGAAATAAATTCTCTCAGATTTCTTTCCCATATACAATATTCAGGCATTTTGCATTTAACTCACGTCTGTCCATTAGTCCGGTCGTATATTCTATTGAAAGGAGAAACTGAAATTGATTTTGATTTATTTACTTACACGCAAGTTCAAGATATTTCCAAAATGAAGGTCATCGTCGTTGTGTCATTTTGCTTGGCGGTTTTATACATGACCCTGGCTTTTACAGACGCTGGGAGAACTTTTGACGGGTAAGGAATTTTGAATTCATTTTAGATTGATCTGTAAAGATTTAGTATTCTGACCCCGATTCTCATTTCGGCGTCGATACAAGCACAAGGCGACCTCAGCTATGAGATAATATTTTTTGAATACCATTTTTGCCAAACAAAAAAGAAGGGAAGAAATTCAGCAACAGTTATCATGGTGGTTCGTTTATTTTACGTTCAAAATCTGAACAGGAAAAGTCATACTAATTATTCAGGATAGGTTTAGGCATTAGTGTCTGAAAAATACAAGTAAAAGCTAAGCCAAAAAAAATAACCTGAGTCTCGCTTAATATACTGTTTTCATATTACCCCGGTGGGAGTATCTTATCCAATCCAGATTAGATTGTTAGTAGGTTTAGAAATTATCAGTATAAAGTTTCTTGTTTGAATCTGATTGTGAATGGAGATAAAAGAACATGGTCAAAGTCATGGTCATCCTGTACTAATATATAAACGCTTATTACTCATGTATGAACGATTTTACTAAGATTGCACGTTATTTCATCATGCTTATCTCTACCAAGCCTTTTCTCTGAGGCAGGTTAAATTCTTCTCGGATTTTGATATTAATGCAATGCTAATGACTGAAACATAATGAATTTGTTTTGTCCATTTCTTTTTCAGCGTTAATGTAGATGCCATGCTCCGGGACCCTAACATGGTTCAACGACAAATTAAATGCTTGGGCTGCAAAGGACCTTGTGACCGTATTGGAAGTGAACTCAAAAGTAAGATAACGATTTTCAATAAATTATATTATACAAACAAGTGAACTCGAAGCTGGGACTTGAAGCGTACATGAAACATGTAACTGACAGTTTACATATTTTTCCATCCACAGAAGAAATCCCGAGAGTTGCAGCGGACAACTGCAGGAGCTGTTCACCATCTGAGAAAATGAACTTTGGAAAAATTGTAAACCACGTCCAAAGAAATTATCCAAGGGTGAGTCTCAAGTTATATATGCAAATATGATGGAATTTAGACCAGTAGGAAAGAACAATATTTTCACGTGTAATTCTAATTCATATTATTTGGTTGTGTCCATTTTTCAGGAATGGTCTGAGCTCAACGTGGCCATGAGGAGTGGACGTCGTTGCTAAGAAGTGATCTCTTACAACATCTTCCAGGAATTGAACTGAACTCTACTATAAAACAAGACTGATGAAATTGTGCTCATTAGGAAACTTTAGCATTTACTAGTTGCATAGACTAATTAGAATTTCACTCTAGAGAACAGAACAGTGTAGGACAGAACAGATGCTAATTGCAATATTTTTACACACGTGTACATTGTAATTTTAACTACTTTTTTAATACATTGAGGGCCCTCCTGGGGAATTTAGCATTTTAATTTTACATTCTTTTACTTCTTTAAATGTAATACACAACCACAACCCATCACAGAATGATTGAAATAAAGTGATTACATATTACTACAAATAAAAAATGCGTCTAGTTGTTTCAGTTTCCTTTTCTATTGCAATGCATTGCCAATTCTGGTGTTATTTCCTTCTGTGGACATAAAGGTTGGCAAGTAGGTAGAAATGTTGTTGTATTCTAAAGGCGAAGCCGGTTATAGTGCAGAATGTGCAATGTGCAAGTACTGTGCATGCATGACTGTTCACTTCCACTTCCATTGCACTAGTAGTACAATAAAATTATTGCTAACATTTTCGGATGTCAAAATAAGGGGAAGACGAAATTTAGGATTTCCAAATGAAGACATAGACAAGCAAGTTCACTTTAAGTTTAAACTAATGAGTGAAAAATTCATGTCACGGTAAATTTTGCACTTCTCTTGCTGTATTTGCATTTGGTGTGGGTCAATGATAGACATTGAGTGGCATGGGAGAATGGTGTGTGTAAGGTAATTTTCTGGGACCCCCTTTCTGTCTAAGTAAACATTAGCGGAATATGCATTAATTTATTCAAACACAAAAAATTATATAAAATTATATATTCTAATTTGTTTAAGAATATTAAAAGTTGATACCCTCCTATCACCTGTATTCCATCACATCTTAAATGCAATGCATTTGAGCAGAGTTGAAAGACGAAATTGTGATCTGCGTATGGAATTAATTAAACCATTTTTGTGCAATAAAACAAGGCAATGGTAAGTCTTAAGAAATTAAATTGCTAATCAAATTAGGATGTCTTAAAGTGCATGAATCTTGTAATTCCAAATCTACTCCCACCCAGACTGTATGAACACAAAGGATGTATATATAAGGCGAATTCCGTATCCTCAAAACCATTTCTAATGGATAATATAAATCTGATAATCCCTAATCAAAACAATCGAGAAAATTCAAATCACTACAGTCTCATTTCTTTCAATTAATTCTACTAGCTTTTCCTATTAATTATACTATATGCCAGAAGTTGTTTATTTAAATCAAATACAGTAATTGGTCATTTTTCTAATAAATTTTTTACTTGGGAAGATTAAAAATGAACAACAAAAACAATTCTTATTCGTTCGGAAATTATAGAAACTTAGTAAATTTAGGAATAATCAGTCTAGCAGTCATAATCAGTCTAGTTCAAAGTATTCCTTCAACAAAAGTTTTGCTCAAGGGCTCAGCTCAACACGGAGTCCGTCTTCAGCCCGAGTTGGACAAAGTAGATTTGGAGGCTTACCTTGCCAATCGGAAAGCCCTGGCACTTCAAGTTCAATGTGTTGTGTTTGATGGTCCTTGTGATTGGGTTGGCAGATGGGTTAAACGTAAGTTGCCTTTGTTCCACTACTATTGCGAAATTTCTATGTCGCAATAAATCTTATACATCAATGATTGCAACGATTGATGCAATTCTTATTTGTTCGTGTGGATTTCCTATTGTCCTCAAGTTCAATAATATGGCATAAATCATGCAGGATTGAATACACATACTTTTTTGTTCTTAATA
>WJEZ01001258.1:0-18628 GCA_009869925.1 Thalassaphorura encarpata | reverse complement strand
AATTTTTGTTGTGTAATTTAATAATTTTTTCAATTTTCAATTTTTCAATAATTTAAATTCTGGTCATCATTGCCAATCCAGATGGAAAGTCAACAAATCGTCCCGTACTTTGATTCCGGCCCAAAGTACCGGATGAACCCACCCTATCAGGCGGGCAACCCAACAAAGAACGTTTAGTTGCCCTGCCTTCTTCATTCTTTTTACATGCTATCTATGGTAAAAATAGTTTTTAAGAAAATAAAATCGTACCGCGCAGCGCAGCGCTGATCCGGCTCAAACTCTATGTTGCGCACCCCCATTCCATGCTGATTTCAGAAATTCGAACTGTTTTTCTAAGTTGAGTAGGTTAGGAAGAGATATAAAAATATTTCGTCCATTATAAATTCATACATTGGACAGACGGTGTCTTGTCAAATAGATTAGATTATTTCTCTAGCCACTAATACTCACTCGTGCAACAAAACCACCAGAACGTGCTATTAATGGCTGGCCAAGAGTATAAACAATGTGTACAGATCATTGTTAGCTCAATCCAACGACCTTGATCAACTTGATGCATTTTTAATTATTTCATCAGGAAGATGAAGAGTTTGAGGTGAAGAAACCTATCATTGATGATGATGATATCGACTCCAGAGGGAAGAAGGGGAAGGATAAGAAAAAGTCAAAGAAAGAGGTAATTGTCTATCTGAAATCGTATCGTCTCAACGAGTCAACGCTAAAATACTGAATATTAAACTTTTTGTGTGTCAGCTTGAAATGCTCGAGTTTGAGGCAAAGAAGAACGAGCCAAAACCACAAAAGAAGGGCGGCGATAGCGATTTAGAAGACGAGACAGGATCCCAAGCGGATGGTTCTGTAGCAAGCAAAGATAAGATGAATGCGAAACAAAAGGCGAAGAACAAGAAGAAGCAGAGGGCTCAAAAGGAAGAGGAAGAATTTGAAGCATCAAAAGTTAAAAACAGTGAAAACGCTGAACCAGAAATGGCCGATGGTGCCGGAGATGCCTCTCCACCACCACAGTCTAAAAAAGCAGCGGCGCCTCCCAAGGGAAAGAAGTTGTCAAAGAAAGAGGTTTAATTTCTATTCTTAACAAGTCATATCTAAACTTGGCGAAAGTTCCTGCAGCCTGTAGAAATAATTTCTGTCAATATTTTCAGCTTGAACGATTAGAATATGAAAGAGAAATGGAGTCTCTTCAGGGACCCTCGGATCCAGTCAACGACGAAGATGATGAACTCGCTGTTCCTGTGTCAAAACAGAAGAAAAAGCAAAAAACTAAAGTAAGAAATTTTCCTTGAATGATATCGATATCCTAGTTCTTCTTTGAGAAATCATTTTCAGTTGTATTTGGTATCAGACACATCGATATCTTAGACTGATATTAACTTGAAAATGACAGGGTGGGAAGAAAAATCAAGAAGCGGATGATGACAAAGCTGAAGATATTCCTGCAAAATCTAAGTTCGCTTTGCTCATGGGAGATGACGATAGTGATGAAAATGAAGAGATTCCTGAGCCAGTCGCAGCCCCGGTCAAGAAGAAACAGAAAGTCAGTTCGCTTGCTCGCTGAGATCTTTTCTTAAATGAAATATTTAGTAGATTTTATACAATTAATATTTGTTTTGTAGGGCAAAAAGAAAGGTAGAGATGATGATGACGATGAGGAAGCCGAATTAGACAGCAAACCGAAACAAAAGCCCGATGTTGTAGTTGAAGGGAGTGAAAATGTATGTCGAGTTGGAGCGTTATTAGGAATAAATACGACATGTTTATAAATGAATTTAAACTCTATCTATACGATCAGGCTCCTGCAAGCGAACCGAAGGTACCGGCACCAGACGCTGTTCAGCCGACTACTGCTTCTCCTGAGGTGATTGGAGAATTGTCTGTTCCTCCTACTGATGCTACTGTTGCACCTGTTGTCTCGGACTCATCTATTTCAGATAAAAGGAAAGAAGAACCCAAAAAATCAAACTTGACAAAAGTGAAAGGTGGCAATAGGAATAAGGTGAGATTCAAAATTGACATAAAATTAAGGTTTTTCAAGCTACCAGATATAAACGTGTGGTAAAATGTAAAAATCTTAATTTAATGAATAATCAGAGTGCAAAAACAGCCCCAGCCGCTAAACTTGAAGAAACCGAGAAGGAAAACGAAATTCCAGAAGAGGTTCCGTCGACGGGTGCAACGGTAAGACAAACAAATGCCTTCCTCTAAAACTAGTGGGACCCTGTGTAAGGTTAAACTTCGGGGGTAATTCTGGATATTGTTCTTCGGGCGCTAAGTATATTACTATAATCTAACTTTCTGGGGTACGATTGAGTCTGGGGTACGATGAATGGGCTAAAATCATATACGAGTCTTGACCTTCTTAGCGTCATTCCCCTACCATTTAACTATATAGATAAATCTATTGCCTCTGGTCCACGCCGTACTGCCTCTTTTCTGCTTCTAAAGCTCAAAATGGCTGATTTATGAAATAAAACTATAATGACTAGAGTAACTGATGAATGGCCTCGTACGTGAAACGTGATCGATTTTACTGACCAGATCCGTAGAATTAGAACAGTGCCAAATTACTTCACTCAATTCTCTCACACTTTTATTTTACCGATAGTTCATTGTATTGACACGGTGACTTCACACATGGGTTTACGGGGATAACTCCAACAACAGGATCAGTTTCTTGGTATCTTGGCTACCATAAACCATTCGCAAAAAACTTAGCCCTTTCCTTTACAAACCAACTAACTGCTCAATACAATTTTGATGTAATTCCACAACACGGCACAGCAGCTTTCCTTTGCTTCGCTCACTGCTTGAAGACTCCAGACTCTTCAACAGGCAAACCAAGACTAACTCACTTTCCTTCCTAACCACAAAACGGAACATCCCTCATACGATCACTTCCATTCTTTAATATTTTTAACGGTTAATTTTGACTTGTTTGAATATTTAGTGTATACCAGGCTTCCCAGAATTGGATCTTAGAATTTATTGAGTGATTTTAATTACTTCCTGCCCTGCGTTCTTCATTCCTTTTCCATTGTATCTGATGGTAAAAAATAATTTTTGGGGAAAAAAATCGTAGCGCGCAGCGTAGGACGGATTGTGCTCAAACTTTGCGTTGCATACCTCCTTTTCATGCGAATTTCAGAAATGCAAACCGTTTTTTCTACGTTGAGTAATAGGATTTCTGTAACTGATTGTAACAGATAGAAAGAGCTCGAATAAGCGGGACTTTCCCTTCCCATGCTACTGAGTTTTAACTCAGAAAGGTGACCGTCTGTATCTGTAACTTTGGATTGGAGTGAGATGAAATGTCTGCACAGTAGTTAATCTTGTCTTACTCAATTTGTCTTAGGAAGGTACCGGGGACGCAGCCATGGAATTACCCGACGATTCGGAAATGGACAAAAAACTAACGCACAAAGAAAGAAAGAAATTAAAACGAGAGGTTCGGATTTTTTTTTACATTGTCTGCCACTGATTCATTTCTCAAACATTTGTTAGAAGGTTAACAAATCTAAAATTCCATATCTTCATAAATCCAGATGGAGTATCAAAAACAAATGGAACTCTTAATGAAGAAAGGTGGTCAAGGACATAGTGACTTGGGAGAGAATTTCACCGTTTCGCAAGTTGAGAAACACGTTGATGATTCAGCCATTGATATCAAAATTGAACGGTTTAATATTTCTGCAAAAGGAAAAGAATTGTTTGTGAATGCAGATTTAGTCATTGCTGCTGGACGGCACTACGGTCTTGTTGGGCCAAATGGGTAAGTTTATTTTTCACTTACGAGCTATATTGGGTCATCCTTTAGAAAGTTAATTTAACAAATTAAATTAGACACGGCAAGACAACATTGCTGAGACATTTGGCCTCCGGGGATCTAAGGATACCAGGGTCAATTGATGTTTTGTACTGCGAACAAGAAGTTGTGCCAGAGGAGATCACCCCAGTTGAAGTCGTACTCAAGGCAGATGTTAGGAGAACAATGTTACTCAAAGAAAGTGAAGAACTAGAAGTGGAAACTGCAAAAGAGGTACGCCAGCATCTCATCCAATATTATCAATTTCTGATTGACCTAAATTTTCTGTCAGACGGAATCTTCCAAACAACAAGAATTGTTAGAACGTTTAAACGAAGTTTATGATGAATTGAAAGCAATCAACGCAGATGCAGCTGAGCCAAAAGCACGACGAATCTTAGCTGGTTTAGGTTTCACGAAAGACATGCTGAAAAAACCCACAAAAAGTTTATCAGGAGGATGGCGAATGAGAGTTTCACTGGCAAGAGCACTATTCTTAGAACCAACGCTTTTACTGTTGGACGAACCGACCAATCATTTGGATTTAAACGCTGTAATTTGGCTTGATAATTATCTTCAAGGCTGGAAGAAAACTTTGCTGATTGTATCTCACGACCAAGGATTTCTTGACAATGTTTGCACAGATATTATTCATTTGGATCAACTGAAATTATATTACTATCGTGGGAATTATTCCATGTTTCGAAAAATGCACGTTCAGAAGAAAGCAGAACAAATTAAGGAATATGAGAAACAAGAAAAGCGGATAAAGGAATTAAAAAAGAGTGGAAAATCCAGCAAACAGGCTGAGACAAAACAAAAGCAAATGGTTCAGCATAAGAAGAACAAGGGGAAGGGTGGGCAAAGGGATGACAGGGATGATGAGGACTCTGTGGCAACAGCCAATTTGCTCATGAGACCCAAGGATTACATTGTCAAGTTCCGGTTTCCTGATCCCCCTCCATTGCAACCACCAATTCTTGGACTCCATGATGCATCATTCAAATATCCAACAGCTAAGGAAACGATCTTCGAGAATTTGGAATTTGGAATTGATCTAGAATCAAGAGTTGCCATCGTGGGACCAAATGGAGTTGGAAAATCTACTTTTTTGAATTTATTAACTGGAGTCCTAGAACCTACCAAAGGGGAATGGAGAAAAAATCATAGACTGGTAAGGAATTGTTCTCATTTCATTTTATAAAATTTTTTAACGCATTGTTGACCCGAACTAAATTTTAATTCTTTTTGTAACAGAGGATCGGTAAATTTGATCAGCACTCGGGTGAACATTTAACTGCTGAAGAAACACCTGTAGAATACCTCATAAGACTTTTCGACCTACAATATGAAAAGGTAAAATTTGTTCCTTCTCGTCTATGCTTTTTTTTTGCAGGACTCGAATTTAATTGAAATGTTTTTCAGGCAAGGAAGGAGTTAGGATCCTTTGGACTTCCAGGCTACGCCCATACAATTAAAATGATGGACCTCTCAGGAGGACAAAAGGCAAGGGTGGCTTTAGCTGAGCTTAAACTAAATGGACCGGATGTTTTAGTTCTTGTAAGAAATCCAAGAATAATTTTAGAAATGAAACAAATTAATTATTTTTCATGTTATAATTGAATAGGATGAACCTACTAACAATTTGGATATGGAATCCATTGAAGCTCTTCAAGATGCCATTAATGAATTCAAGGGTGGAGTGATTATAGTTTCTCACGATGAAAGATTAATTCGAGAAACTAATTGTCAACTTTGGGTCGTTGAAGACAAACAAATAGCCGAGATTGATGGGGACTTTGATGATTATAGAAAAGAATTGTTGGATTCTCTTGGTGAAGAAATTAATACAAACCCCAGTGCAGCAGCCAATATGGCATCTGGTGCACCGACCTCGAGTAAAAAATAAATCAACTTTTTTGTTCAAATTTCAATTCTAAATCTACACACTGGAACTGAACTAAACCGAGTATTTCTCTACGTATAATTGAAATTAAAACCAGATTAAGAACTATAAAATCCATATCAAAAACTGTAAATATTGGAATAAAATTAACAAATTCATTAAACTCTTGTTCTGTCCTGTATTGAGATTTTGTCTAAAATTAAATTAAAAAATCAGTCAAATGATTACACAGTTTTATTTATTCGCTGGTATTCGTATTGTAATAATTATGGGATACTACAACAGTAGTGCTGCTGTACCCTAATTCTCATTAATAATAATTTTAATTAAATTTTAACATTAAGCCACAAAAAAAAACAACCATTCGTAACAATAATACAAGAAAAACAAATACTATAGAGTCGAATTTGATCATCATAATTGATTAAACTTGGATAGTTAGATATTTCCTTCGTTCACTGAATCATTTTCTTCAAATAACACAAGTATTGCAATTTTTTTGGGAAAGGCACAAACAAATAACGTAATGTTCTTAATTAAAACAAACAATCTGATCAATTATTATAGCAGGGGTTTAAAATCAAAAGGTTCACTTTTGGTACATTGGAAATTAATTGAGTGGGCATTTTCTATTATTGCATAGAGCGAAACAACTTGAATTGTTTACCTTAAAATTTATCTAAAACTTGGCCTTAGGATGATGGCATTAGCATGTTTGTAAAAAGCTCTCACGCGTTTGAGCTATGTACAAAATGTTTAATGTAAACTATACATAATCCTTAATTCAATCAATTCTTAAAATGAAACGTTGAATACGAATTTGACTTGGACATGATTACAATAACGTAATTAACGAACGATCAAATCAACTTAATTTAAAAAAATGAATCAATCATGGATATTTGATTAATTCCTCCGTTCCAGCCGTTGCGATGGACTGATCGCAGATATGAGATGCAGACAAGACATAATTCTTCTTAACGAGAAGGACGAACAAAACTGATGAACTCAAAAATCAGGAACTCAAAATTATACAAGCATTGCAGGCAAAGTGGAAGTCGATGACTACGTAAATTCAAGGCTCCACTTAAATTCCAATCGATGGTATGCTCAGCACCCAGTATAGCAAAGAAAAATGGTTTTCAGTCTGATAAAACAAAAAAAAAACAAAAAAAAATAAAATTAGTGAAAAACAACAAAATAAAATCATGAAATAAAAATAAAAATGGTCAAAATGGCATGACACAAAAACTAAGGCGAAATATTATGTTTAGTTGAAGGAGCCAGAGAAATTACATCCAGAATCCAGTTGCATCAAAAAGTTTTAAATATTGGTTTGTGTAAAAAAACTTTTCAGGATCGAAACGAACACTAGTCAAACAAATACTAAAATATAATATGATTCTGGGATCACAGTTGGGAGAGGAATTCTACGAACTAGAACGTAGAATTATAGTTTAGAGCGTAAGTCTATAAGATATCAGCATAAATTACAACCTTGTAATAACTAGGGCTTTTGAACTGCACGATCCAACCATTGGCCAGTTTTGAGCCTATTTGCATTTCTAACCACCAAACTCTTAGCCTTACCACCTATCAATCCCTCAATCGTCTTACAATGAGAGTAAGGGAGAAAGGGCAACCTTATAGTTATCCTAATTCCTAAACATTTAGATAAAATGGCCTTTATGCCTTGCCTTGCCAGCAATTTGGCATTTGGCTGATTCTTCTGAAGCCATCTCATTCTTTTTAGTTAAATCTAGACTCGGGGTTCCTTGTCCTTTTGATTTTTACAATATGACTACATTTCCTATCCCTAGCTCGGAGTTGAAGGATGCGTGAACTTATAATAATTTCGAATGATCTCGAATTGTGATCTGTACATCATATGTTTGTATGGAGCACAAGTTTGGGTTTCAAATTGGACTTGGCTTGGGGTAAAGATTAGTGAGGAAAATTATTTGTTGGAGAAAATTGAAAGAATCTCTTCCGAGTTGGCTCAGGAGTAAAGAAGAGTCTGGAGCAGAAATACCTCCGTATGGATTGTGGTGCAGTTGTTTCCTGTGGTGAAGGTGAAGGACTACTGCTATTGGCCATTGACAATGAAGTCGGACTTGGGCTGCTCAGCATTCCAGTACTGCTCCCAATTCCACTGCTGCTCGTAGGAGTTGGTGTTCGGTGCCCATCTGACCCAAGTCTGTTGTAACCACTCCTTTGAATTATACAAATTTAAAATTTATGTTGATATAATTTAAGTCATATAAAAAATTAATAACATATCAAGTCTCAAAGTCAAAATCCAATGCACAAACCTAGGAGGTGGTTGAGGTGGAGTTCCATGTAAAGGACTTGGACTTCCAGGTGTAGAAGGTGTCCGTACACTTGGCAATGGCTCAGAATTGAGTCGATCAAAACTTGTTCTTAGTCCTTGCCTTGGTGAAGGAAGGGAGAATTCTTCATAGCGACTGGGTCTAGCAGTAGGACTTGGGCTCCCCAGACTTGGGAGTCTACCATTTGCCGCTGGACTTCGCATCCTCCCAGAATGACGTCCAATGGAAGAAGGATAGCTAGATGAACTTGTGTATGGATAAATCCTTCTTCCGCAAACAACTTCATACCATTTCCGAATGTCCACTGATTTTTCCGTATTGATTTTAATGAAAGGATGAGCTAAAAGTGCTTTGTACTTTGGCCGCCGCCGGTAGTCCTTCTCCAAACAGTCCTTGACAAATGAGTGAAATTCGTTTGAGAAATTACGTTCAGCTGGCAGTTTCGGTGGTTCATCATTAAGGATTCGAGTCATGACTTCAAAGTCAGTCGAACAATCCTTGTAAGGAAATTTTCCAGTGGCCAGCTCAACAAGAGTCAACCCTAAACTCCAAACATCTGCTCGGATATCATAGTTTGGGCAATTGGGATTTGGTGGATCAATCCTCTCCGGTGACATATAGGCTGTGCAGCCTGCCCCACGGGTCTTAGCTTTTGAATCAACCAATCTTCCCGATATTCCAAAATCACACAACTTTACATTTCCTTTGTCATCCAAAAGAATGTTCGAGGGTTTGACATCCCGATGAATGACTCCATGTTTTTCTTTCAAATAGTTCAAGGCGTTGACGGTTGCGACAGTCACCTTTCCTAATATGGTTTCTGGAATGGTTTGGTCTTTGAGGTTTTTGAGAAGTTTGTCCATGCAAGTTGTCATTAGCTCCATGCAAATCCACACATCTGACTCTGTGATAAAGCACCCCAAACATTGGACTATGTACGGACAATCGTGAGATTTGATGACAACTTCCAAGTCCATTATGATTCTTTTGTTTTCGTCTTTATTACCGGATCGTCGCATTTGCTAAGATTAAATGCAATTATTAATTATTAGAATGTTATTTCGATAATGTTTACTCGAGTTTTGATAAACTTAGATCAACAATAATACCTTCACTGCGATTATTTGTCCTGAGGGCAAATGTTTCATACGGAACACTTGACCTGAAGTACCTTGGCCGAGAATACCCATTTCCTCCAGTTCTTGAATATCAGTCTTGTAAACCTATATAGAATTTCAATGAAAATATTTAGAATGCAATTAAATAAGGCAGACTTAGGGTTAGTGTTCGAGAATTTTAAGACTCACTTTGTCCCCGATTGTGATATTTCCAGTGCAACTCATAATCTCCTTGAACTTGTTATCCGTGTCTGTATTCGTATTTTCTCTCTCATTTGGATTAAAATCCGGACCAAAGTTGAGAATTAAGTTTTTCTTTCTTGAAGAACCCAATGAATTTCCGAAGGCGACTATGGTTGAACATACAGTAAAACAGAATTTTAAAGTTTGAACAAAGACACCAGATAAGATAGATCCGATTGATTTTGTTATCTAGCTCTTACGTGTTGGTCTCATCGGAGGTCCCGCTCCTGATTGTGCCATTTTGACTGACTATGTTTTCAAACTTGACGTAGTTTTGTTTCACTTTTTTGCACTCTCCGAGGTCCTCCGTTGGTTATGCTGAACGAACTATTGCAATTGCATTCCTTAAGAATTACTACGAATAAATTGAAATCATTCACCTGTCAAATGAAAATAAATCATGTTTTGTTATTAGCTGGCAAAGGCAAAGCCCAAGATTGTATTGTGAAACTAAAACTTACGAAGATTAAAACTTAAAACTTACGATGAGTGACCCCTTCAACTTTTGTCCCCTCGAAACAAACTCGCCGCCCTCAATCCGATTATTCTGCCCAGCAAGCCTCCTGAAACCTCTACCAAACCTCAAATTCGAAAGTGAAACATAATTAGGTTACAATTGTTTATTGTACTTTTTACAAAATTCCTTTGTCTTATATTGATGGCAAAATATGGGGCAGGAACTTGACTTACGACTTTTGAGGAAGGAAGAGGAGATGCGAACGTGACCATTTCCTTTCCTAGGCTAGGTAGGTCAGGTCAACTGTGAATCCAGTCCAGAAGGGTAGAATGGTTTAGTAGATTAATTAGTTGAATAATATATGTTTTAAAATGTGGATGGATTAATGAGGGCGGCTGAGTTCAGCCCATAATTATAGACTATAGAGAGAGTGAAGAAAGAAGGACAAAAGGAGCGAGTGTGTAGTGTTGAAGAGTTTTGTGTTGAAAACAGGAAATCTGAGCCAAAGGCAAAGGTCAGGTGAAGTACAAGCGGGACTTTTCTCTATTCACTCAATTTACAACCACACAGGCTCAAGATGGGGGTATGGGCTCTTACATCCACCAAACGGATATGCAACAATGCCAGAATGTTTTGAATATAACGTTTTGATTTGAATAAAATGTGACACAGAATGATATGATTATGATCGGGTTTAATTAATTTTATTAATTGTATGTTTGTTTTTTACAATACACTTTCGTTTCTCGTCTTCTTCTGTGAATGAGACTGTTTCTCAGCTTCGTCCAACTCAGGTTTTTCCTCCATCCAGCTATCCTCTCTAAAATACAACAATAAAAGTAGTAAAGCTGACTAAACATGGAAATTTTGATTTAAGTATTTATGATCGGGTTTAATCAATTTTATTAATTGTACGTTTGTTTTTTACAATGCACTTTCGTTTCTCGTCTTCTTCTGTGAATGAGACTGTTTCTCAGCTTGGTCCAACTCAGGTTTATCCTCCATCCAGCCATCCACTCTAAAATACAACAATAAAAGTAGTAAAGCTGACTAAACATGGAAATTTTGATTTAAGTAACCATGTATTCTTGTTTCCCTACCTTGGCTTATTGTCAGACAATTTTAATGAAAGAGTTGTGAATGGGACGACCAGATTAATATGAATGCGTTCTTGACTGATTCGCTTCAATAAATCGTTGCCGTTTCCCGGTTCATACCACATGCGATTCAATCTTTTTTCAGCTTCATTTGTCAGTTTTGTGAGTTGATTAAAAGTGTACAAGAACCGATCCATTCCTTGGGCTAATGTACGNGATCCATTCCTTGGGCTAATGTACGGGTTTTAGCATACAACAAGGATCCGGTTTGAGGCTTTAAATTTTTGTATGGGCGACTTTTATCCTTCAAGAGATTCAACAACGTAATCGATCGAAGCAAAATATTGGAAGGGTATCCCGGTGTGTATAATTCCTGAAGATGACGATATGTAGAAATAATCGTATCGAAAGTTGAATACATGTGATCTGTAATTCCAAGGAAGAGGATTCTTCGTTCCAAGAAATTGAATTTTCCAAGTGGTTGCCACTCATCCGAAATATGACGCCTGATGTTGAGACCCATACGCCCAGCTGTGACATTAATATAATTTTCAAATAAATTATCAGCAGTTAGCCCTTCTGGAATCTGAATATAGCCAGGTGGTTTATCTTTCATCTCAACAACAGGAGAAGAATGTTTTTCCTTCTGAGGTAAAACATTTTCCTTCCATTGTGGATTTGGCTCAATCCGCTTTAAAACTTTTTTTCGCAATGATTCAACATTTTCTTGAACAAGTTTGAATCGATTTTTCATCTTTGAGGACTCCTTTTTAGCAGTTATGAGAAGTTTTCGCAAAAGTTTTGTTTCTTTGTGAATTAGTCCCACGACGGAAGTCGTTTCAGTGGGTTTAATTTGATGGGCTGCTGCAAAGAGGATTTGGATCCAATCTTTGATAAAAGTCGGACTAGTAAAAGACTCGACTAAATTGGGACTTATGGTATTACATCCAGAAGTCATTTTAGCATGTGGGAGCATGAGGAAGAATGTGGCTTCTATAACTGTGCATGTGGCTTCATCTAAAGTTCCCTGAATAATTTCTACATGACGTAAAAAATTATGAGCAAATTCCTCTGCTTTCAATTCATCGTCTGTTAAATTATTTCGGCCCTTGGGTGGCTCCCACTTGGGAATGATTTTTGGAACTCGGTAAGACCAGGCTCTTTGTTGAATCCGCCCAGTATTCCCTGTAAAATGATTCAGAAAAATAAATTCTGAATAAGGATATGATAATGTCATAGCTTACAAGCATCACTGATGTGACATGCTTCATTGTATGGAAGTCCGAATGCGATCAGTCTCTCTTGGATTAGACAACGAAAGATTTTCTGTCTATTTTCTCGTAGTTTGATCATCTTCTTTGTCAATGCTGGGGTTGGTGGAATCGAAGGAGGAATCGGAACTGCAGTTTGTCCTTGTCCTTTTTTACCTTGAGCGAAATCTAGCTGTGTTCCAGGTTCTATCATACTTTCTTCGGATAGAAATGGTGGGACCACATCATGTACGTTATTTAACACTTCTTCGGAAGTCAATGAGTTTAGTTGTTCAACTTCGACTCTACAATACAAATTATTCATTAAACCCATTTTCAATGTTCAGATCTTTGTCAGTGGATATCGTAGATTAATTACGTGATGAGAATTGAATTCGCAATTGCAAAGAAGAGATCTGGCAAGCGTCGTTGCAGCCCAAGCGCCGGTTTATGCATGCCAGCAATCGGCTGAACTTCAGAAACGACATCCTCCGTTTGACCGTTCAACGGCCTTTGAGGATCTTTCGAGGTCGATGGAACATTGCTGGTTGTCTCGGTCTCAACTCCAAGGGAAGTAATTGCTTGATTTTTTGACACAATCGGTGGTGAGACCAAACCAGGAGGAACATTTCCTATTTGTTCCATATTGTTATTTGCATCTTCTTCTGTGTCTTGGATCTGATCACCTGGATTTTGGGAACTCCGGTTATTTCCCTCCACCCTAACAGACAGAATTTGAATTTAACTGGTTAGATTACTTCTACACAAAACTATTATTGGACAATGAACGAAGAACTTACGTAATCATTAATTTCTCGTCATAGTTTAATTGCTTGACATTAATTAGAGCTCGTTTTCCCTCCCCATTGCTAAGGTCAGTCCAAATCACAATAGATTCTGACTTCTGTTCAGTCTGGTCAGGAGAATCCAATGAAATTGCTTCAGTGCACCAACTAGTTTTTCTTTTCTGTTGTAAATGAAGATAAAATGAGCAAGTCTCATGCTTTAACGTAATAGTAAAGGTATGAATTTACATGAAGTATTTGAACATATTTATGCTCTTCCGCAGCGCTGTGATTTTTAACTGGGAAATCATTCAGCTTCTTGGGGAATATGGAAGATAAATCGTTCAGTGGTTCGATTCTGTGTTAAATAAGTCAGAACTATTATCTTCATTAATCGCTCAGCATGATAAATTCGTGTTACCGAATAGCTCGAATCTTTGGTTCGAGTATATTGATTGTTGCGACTGTGTTGAAATCTTCTAGTCCACCAGAAGTGTAGTCTGACGATTTGACATTCAAATGCAAAAACGATGATTGTATATCTCCCTCTCCTCTCAATTTAGTCATGGACACTTGGAAGTGGGCCATTTCTAAAATTTGGTTTAATACCCGGAAAATATTACCATAAAATCAAAATGTCTCACAAAAGATATGACGTATGGAATTTTTGCTTTGAGGGTTCTAATTAATTGTGCAGTTTTAAAGTATTCTGTACAAAACGTTGATCAATTAACCTAATACTGATAAAAGCAAGGCTTCCATAACAACACTTTATCAGTCAGCTGAGCAAAATGCAAATGTCAAATCATTTTCTAATATTTTTACTCAATACAATTACGTTTACATTCTGTTGTTCTGAAAATTGAGATTAAAGTAATTTATCTTGTATTTTCATATCCAATGCTTTCTCAATAGATTTCCAAAACTGAAAAATCGGCATGTTTAGTCTTTGTTGAATTGAGAATGGACATTTGGTCGCGAATTCCGAATGACAAACTTCTTCTCCATAACTTTGTCCGCTGTCAGCAGCTTTGTTGAACAATTTGAATAAACTCTGATGAGTGCTAATGGGTGTAGTTGAATTTGCGTTCAGTTCTTGCGCTTCTTTTTTGTCATTGTACAAAAGCAGGCTTGGATCTCGTACTTGATTCAAGAAAATATCAGCGATTGGAAAATACTTGTCTGGATTTGAAGCAAATTCACAAACAGCCCTTTGTTGACACGATGGTTCAGGAATCTGTAATGACATGAAATATTCAGAAATTGTGGGCACGCTTATTTTTGGCAGGACTTACCTTAATGAGGTCAAAATACGTTGCGATTTTATCCAGTTGAGGTTGAAGAACTTGATCGTCTTCGTAATACTCTTCATCCTCCAGACTTCGAATACTTCGTTTGTATTTCCACATATTAAATAAATTTGACATGGGTGGGAGTACTATAGTGAATGGAATGACCAACAAGAATCCAACGTCAAGAGTTCCAAAAATGTTAAAATTAATAAAACGCTTAGTTCTGCTTTTGGAGTCAGGATCGTCCAGATATGTTGTCTGGTTATCAAATTCATTTATTAACCCTTCGCTCTCTAGTTCGGATGGTGTTTCATGGAATTTTGATACAAAGTCAAAAACCATTTCACTTTTAAAGCCTTGCTGCATATAGGCAGGATTAATTAGGCTTATGAATGAGATTGACAAAATTATGAAATGCAGAGAGAATTCCATTTTTGTTGAAAATAAATGTTGAGAATTCAGTCTTGATAGGATTATCTTCAAGGAGTCACTGATTCGTTACAATTTTTCGTAACACCAACTAAATGTAACTTATAAATAGAGCACGCTGACCAACAATTAACCAACTTACAGAAAATTAAGAGTCTCAAACAAAAGTAAAGTGTGTCAACTCATTAAAAACAATGATCTTAATGGAAATTAGGCGATTTCTATACATGGCACTATGTTCTACAGTGATCGCAAAGCAAGTATGGCCGTTAGAATTTATTAAGTAAGCGATAGCAAGCGAGTACCGTTCATCCAAATGTTAACTCATGTTTGCTTACGTAAATAGAGTTATTTGTGATTTTCTTTCAGGCGATTTCAGGTCATATAATAACTATGAGATCAGAAATTAGGAACAACTTGTAGCCAGTGATAAACAAAGGTTTTATTTTCGCATACAGATTTTCATTAAATATTTAAGAATATTTGCAAATAAATTAAAATGGCACATCTTCGACCTCGCCATCAGCGTCACCATTTAATTCCAAATATTTCTGAGCTGACTTTCCTGCCTCTTCATTAGTTCCTACTATGTCTATAGTAAATCTTGCAAAATCCTGAGGTGTTCTCATTGGACAGCGACCCTGTGCATAATGAGAAGGGTATAATGAATTCAATATTTTCAATAATAAGCTAACTTGTATATTTTCGAAGTCCCTATCTTACATTGAATTTCTCACTTCCACTTCTGTAACAGCCACAAACTCTTTGATTCCAAAGACATGTTTCAGTTGCTGCATGATTGCACTGGCAATCTACTGCACATAATTGGTTCCAATTATCAGTTGGGCGCCTGCAATGAACTGATCCAGGGTAAATATCTGCAAGAAAATTCATACCCCTTGTCTGAAAACTGTACTTTAATATGGCACTTCTACAACTTACTCCGTGTCACAGGTCCACAATAGCAATTATAATCTCCAGTAGTTGGATCTCCACAATAGCCATAGGCAGCTCCATGAGTTGGTTCGCAGTCCAAATCACAAGATAAAAAGTTCTTGAGCCGATCTCACTTGGGCAGAGGTAATTTGGGAATGAAGCTGCAGTGCCTGCAATTATTATTATAATTTTGAACGGATACAAATATCAATTCTAAAATCATTTTCAGCCCAAAATTTACCTCCCAGGAAGAAAACAAAAATAACAGTTAAATTGAACGTACATTTCATACTTCTACTTGGAAAATAGTCAGCGTTCCCTTTCTTAACTTAATTTCAGTGTGAACTCAGAACTGGACTAAATTTGAATGTTGCAACAATATAATTTCTCAAGCCTTTAATATTTTTTAGTACAATATAACATATCTTCCCCATTATCTGCGGTTTGCGTTATCCACAAAGAGTTAATTGGCATATTAGTTCGTGATCGTGATTTGTAAGTGGAAGTATTAAATTAAGATATATTCATTTTGCGGGCTAACTAATCAAGACTCATCTCCAATAGGAAATTTTGGTACAGAGCAATCAATGAGTCTGATGAGTCTTGTGGTTAAGTGGTACGATGTTGATGATTATTTGCGGTTGAATCTTCCAAATTTTAAACGGAACGTAATTACCTAAGACGTTGGTTTGTGTGTCAGTAATTAATCGATGCATTAATTTCCTTGTCATTGCTACCACTAAAGATATAAATCCTGGAATCGACAATTCAATTAACAAGACGTCCATTGCATAACTGATCTCTGTTAATCAGCTCTGACCGATGATATCAAAAAATTTCGTGAATGATCATGTTTCTGTAAGGATGTGTTTTGTGGACAGAATTTCTTAAACTATTTGCCCGCATTTTGCTTCCTTTCCTTTCAGCCCAAAATAATTCGCCTCGATTCTTTCTTAAATATATACTGCTAAATTCAGACTTTAGGAGACTCAAATGAAAATAACTTTCGTTGGTCCAGTCCAACTTAAACATTTTTCCCACTGAAAAGAAACACAAACTACATATTTTGTGCTAATCAGCGAGTGGCTAATTTCTGAGCAGTAACCATATTCTTTGAAAATCATTTTCCTCGACACGTTACGCAACCTTCAAACAAATAACAAATATCCTCAGCCAATTGAGTAGAATCAAAAATACGTCTGACACTTGACTGAGGAGTGCTTAATTACCATTATTAAAAAATTACTGTCAACAATGACTACAAAAGCATAAAATTCGTGGTGTAATTGCAATCCTTTAGTAATCAGCAGGGTAGGGATGTGTAGTTTCGTGCAAAAAATCGTGTTAACTATGTAAACACTAGCATGATGCTAAAGGCTATTTATTCCTGAAAGGCTCTCATGGAGTCTTATCCTAATAACACTTCCCTGCTAAATTCTTCGACCATGCGCTTGTAAAATTCGTTTTATTTTTGTCACTTGGCAGGCACAAGGATTTTGGGCAAATCGCAAATCCGAGTCCCGTGCAACGCTTTGCAAAACTAGTACATGGCTATGGATACGGGCATTCGCATTCGTAGTTCCTTCGCACATACTTCCTTTCCTTGCAATTTCTTTGGTGGATTTTGGCAAATCGCAAATCCGAGTCCCGTGCAACGCTTTGCAAAACTAGTACATGGCTATGGATACGGGCATTCGCATTCGTAGTTCCTTCGCACATACTTCCTTTCCTTGCAATTTCTTTGGAGGAAAAAATCAATAAATTCACAATCTACTGGTAGCCCAGCTCAGTGTCAGTTCAGTAATTGTGTGAATCGCTCAATTTAATACTTGGTCACACCCTACTCCCAAACACGCAATAATAATCAGAACATTAAAATGTGAATTCGAATCTGCCATTGTGATTCGTTAAAATTATCTGTTTTGGCAATGTAAAATCCTACAAAGGAAACTACTAAAAAACAATGTCAACTTCATCCTTTTCATTATTTTGCATCCACGACTATAAAATAGCAGTTCGAATTGTTAGTGTGGGTATAATTGTAAGTGCAATTATTTGCTCAAATTCTTGCAACGATTTTACTTGTATCTGGATAATTCTTTTATAACTAGACGAGTGTGAATAATTTGTTTCAGGTTCTGCAAATTGCAAGGATATCAGCCATCAGTCATGAGTTTTCACATGTCCGATATTATTACCCACGTGAGTTTCCAATTCCTTTAACATTGTAAAGAAACCAATATTTGACAGTGTATTATTCTTTGTATTGATTCTAAAGTAATTTTATTGACCTCTTGCAGAAACACATACTCTGATATTCTGCCTCTCTTCTATTTTTCTTGGAGCTTTGAGTATATTTCTCGAAGGAGTTCTTCTCTGGGCTCTTAAAAAGGTAATTAGTCTTTTAGTTGTTGGGAAAAATTAGTAATGGACTGAAATTTAATTTAATCGTGGTATCATAATTTGTATGTAGAGAAAGATTACGGGTATTCAACCGTGGTTCTTGACAACATTCGTGATATTTCTTTTCGCCAGTCTTGCATTTGCCATCACCGCTTCCCTCTTCGTAATCCGTCCATTCGATCACAACATAAAAGTACGACGGGAATTACATGGCAATGTGACTCTGGATGATTTTAAGGATCAAAATGCCAAGAATCACACTCCACACGTACCTGACTCCACAGATGAATTGACGCGACATATACAAAAAGTCCTTCGTCCATTCGTTCATCCAGATGAAGATCAAGTTTTTGGGGCAAATGAGTCTGTTGTTCTTACAGCGATTTTGAATAATACAGAGATATTTTCTGAAACAATTCCACTCCTTTTGAATCGAACAAAATGTTCCAAGAAAGGGCTTGCCCT
Organism: Thalassaphorura encarpata; assembly: GCA_009869925.1. Taxonomy (NCBI): domain Eukaryota; kingdom Metazoa; phylum Arthropoda; class Collembola; order Poduromorpha; family Onychiuridae; genus Thalassaphorura; species Thalassaphorura encarpata. The sequence continues at coordinate 100 of WJEZ01001258.1, read as the reverse complement.
GGAAATGAAATTTTACAGTGTGCGTCCAACTCTGTCATTGTCTTTCCTCTTCGATGTTTTGCGAAGTTTCCCTCAATTGTTCCTTGTTAATCGATATGTC
>WJEZ01001257.1:0-18630 GCA_009869925.1 Thalassaphorura encarpata | reverse complement strand
CAAAGTCGCGCCCCGGCTTGTATTCTTGACACGTCGAGCCTCATTTCCAGACTCAGGCCGGGTTCTCCTGTGTATTCCCTCTGTGTGTGTCCTTGCTTTATTACGGGAGTGACGACCACTCAATCCTTTGACAACTCTACTCTTTGAATTTATTGACACAAGGATCATTTGGAACTTCAACTTTAACATATTCGCCATCAAATCAAGGTTTGTCAAGCGAAATTTTGCTAAGTTGTTAAACTGTCTATGTAATTGACTTTATTAAATCGATTGTTCTTAAAATACAGTCTGTTTCTCATTTTGGTTCTTTCATTTTTTTATTTCAGAGTGTGACATTAACGTAATCCCTCCAGCAGCAAAATGGCAGAAAGCCCACATCGACTCATCCTCTGGATGGTCACATTCTCCATCAGCTTTATGCTTGTCAAGACTGTTTCACCCCTGCAGCTACGTGTGGAAGCCCTAACTGTCACCAGTGTTGAGAGGACCGTTGACATTGCCTCACAACTAGTCCAAGTGACTCATAAAATTAAACTTGAAAATATGGAGAAGTCCCCAGTCAAATTCTTCGTATTCACAATTGAGCCACAACTCAAAGCCCATCTTTCTTTTATTGGAGCGACGACGGGGAAGGATTCTAAACAGTTGACAACGACTGTGGGGCTTCTTCCTGATAAACCAGATGCCCTCTCTTATCAGGTTGCATTTCCATCTTCTGCACCCTTGGGGGCTGGAAGCACGATTGAAGTTGAAGTGGAAACAGTATTTTACAAAATACTTGCAAGCATTCCCAGAGGAAATCACACAGAAGGACAAGCAATTGATTAAATTCATTGGAAATCATTACTTTTATACTCCTTACAAAACAACCAAACAAAATACCAAAATCCTGTTGGCATCAAGGAATGTTGAAAGCTTTACAAAATTAAAACCATTCTCCCAATCAGACAGCATAATCTCTTTTGGCCCTTACGAGAACATTGCTCCATTGTCTTACAGCGAATGCGTTGTGCACTATGAAAACAATAGTCCATTCTTGACAGTTACAAAAATGGTCAGAACAATTGAAGTTTCTCATTGGGGGAATATCGCTGTTGAAGAGCACATCGACTTGCTCCATACCGGTGCCAAGCTCAAGGTAAACTTACATAATTTCTTGCAATTGCAATAATTATTATAATGAGGATTGGTATTTATTTTACAGGGTTCTTTCTCCCGATTTGACTACCAACGAGAAACCAATTCCGGAATCAATTCTATCAAGGCATTCAAAACTCTGTTGCCCGCTTCTGCCCGTGATGTTTACTACCGTGATGACATTGGAAATATTTCAACTTCGAGTATGGTCTTGAAGATGGACTCTGTTGAGCTCACTTTACGCCCACGATTCCCTCTTTTCGGCGGATGGAAGACTCGCTATGTCATTGGATACAATCTCCCATCCTACGAATATTTATTTAATGAAGGGAGTCAACACGTGCTGAAAATGCGACTCTTGGATCATTTATTTGACACTATGGTTGTTGACGACTTTACGGTGAAGATCATCCTTCCTGAAGGTTCTACTGATCTCAAATTGAAAACTCCATATGAACTTAAACGATTGCCTGCAACTCTTCACTTTACTTATCTTGATGTCACTGGACGTCCGGTTACAACTCTCGAAGGAAAAAATTTTGTTGAAAATCATATCCAAGATTTTACACTTGAATACAATTTCCCAAAGGTAAGTTATTGAGATGCCAGTCAGTGGAATGAAGTAGAAATTAATATATTTGTTTTAAAATTTCCAGATGTACTTACTTCGCGAACCTTTACTCATAGTAGCTGCATTCCTTGTTCTCTTCTTTACCGTATTGGTGTACGTTCGACTTGATTTCTCAATTGCTTCAGGAAAACCCTCGAAGTCAAACACAAGCTCTGCAAATGTGGAATCCGTTCTTCGAAGACATGGCAAACGAGCTGGAATCTATGAAACCTTTGAAACTCTTCTTTCGAAATTGAAATTGAACAAGGATGTTACTGCGTTCCAATCAGCTCTCAAAAACTTGACATCAGAGCATAAGACAGAGACTCAAGCCATCAATGAAATTTTGGGCAAAGTTAAGGGTGAAGCTCCTGAGTTGGCTGAAAGGTAAAATTCCTTTTCAGTAACATACCGTACATGGGCTTGGCAATAATAAGTTTTGTTCTTTACAGTATTACCGAACTACAGCGCCTTGACCGCATGTTTTGGGAAGCCTATGTCAACTACGAGCAATTGGTTGAAAAATTAGTGATTGGAAAAATCCCTCGTCAACAATTTCTTGACCAGGAGACTCAATTCAATAAGAAACGTGATGAGATTGCAGAGAAGCTTAACCAAATTGTCAAGAACTGGTAGAATTTAGATTACTAAAGATTATATTTAGTAAATTGAATGAATCATTGGATTATATCTGCAGATGTTGGGGTAAATAATAATTTGACAGAATGTTTGTTGTTTTCTTTTGAATACTTTTCACTGTATTTTTCATATGCATCCTTGTTCCATAAAATCTGCATCTGACCATTATTGGTGAAGTTTTTTAGCCATAATTATCTCATGCACACTTCAACGTAAAACCAAATTGTTGTCGTACCCAAAGAACTTATTCTGTTGTTAGTTTAATCTTTCGGATACTGGTGGACATCCGCTCGGATTTGTTCCTAATTTATTAGATTTTGCTGAATAAATCCTAATACAAATCTGTCAATTACATTATCCGTCTTTATTCGAGTAACGTCTCAATCCAATTAAATTATTACTTTTTTCTCGTACTACACAAGGCGACAATATTGCACCTGGTTCAAGAACATGGCCGAAATAAATACCTCTAGTTCAAATACATGAAGGTCATATTAATGCGAGACTAGAACCGAAAGGGATTGGATTTCTTTGTGAGAAGATCTAATTTTACAGTAATACTTGCAATAATTTAGAAATATGCACACCGACTAATGCATTCTTACATTCGGATAAAGCCCCACGATCATGCCTGCACGATATCGCTAAAACAATTAAAATCTCAATATCATTAAGTCAAAAAATCACATGACTTAGACCTCGGGATTCCCGTCTTGAGGTATCGTCTATCGGACGAATAAATATTGGGGGATAAATATCTCAACTGTACAAGGAGGTCTTTCTAAAAGCATTTTCTAACATCAATATCAACGAGTGTTCAGAACAGATTTTAACACATCTGAACAAACGAACCGACTTGAGCACTTCGGTTTTCCCATTGAATCTATCTAATCCCTAAAGCAGAGTAGGCCTTCGATTCATTATTAACCATCCTACTCTAATTACTGCTTAGCTTGAAGAATGGCTTTATCTCGGAGAGTGGGTTGATAGACTTTTGAAGCTGTTGAAGTAACTTGAGGAAGGGCCGGAGGATGAATATGGGTTTGGACAATAAATCTCCTACCAGCAATGTCAATTTGAAACATTTCATTCCTATTAGTAATATACTCTGCTGTAACTGTTTGGAGTTCCCCTGTTTTGGGGTCTGGATTGGTTACGAAGCCTAAACACACCATTTTCTCCATTGTGAAAGCGTATCTAAAATAAAAATTAAGAATTAAAATATTAGGGCGTACAAGATATGCTGGAAGATTAGAACGTAGTATGAGAGTTACCCCGCAGACGTTGTTTGACCAACGAAAACTCCATTTCTGAAAATTGGTTCACCTCCCCAAGGCCAAACCTAACCACACATGATAAATCAAAGTTTAGACAAACGGGTTTCAAAGTGGTTAGCAAAAAAGTAAATCAGCAGCTCCACATTTTCACTATTATAAAACTTACGTCATTTTCAGGATCATGCTCTTGAAGCGTAAAATGAACTAAACGACGTTTCACTCCTGAATCAGATTGTCTTTGAAGTGCTGCCTTTCCCGTGAAGTAGTCTTTTGAAAAATCCACTCGGAACTGTCGACCTAAAGAAACACAGCAACCTTGTTATAAAGCTCTTTCACAGTCTAACAGAATTAAGTATCTGAAATTAGTTCACAATTTTTTCCTACCGATTTCATGTGGTGTTGTCGTACTATCGATCTCTTCAGCCCAAAATGGTATAAATTTTTCTATTCGAAGAAGACGCAAACACAAGTACCCAGCATTTCGTATCTGTCAATAATAATTATAATTACACAATTTTCTAAAATAAATGTAACTAAGACAAGATGAGGTATTGCCCTTACACCATAGTCTTTTCCAACTTTCATTAATTCATCATACACATGAACGGCATATTCGGACGGGATATACAAGGAATAGCCCGGTTCGCCAGTATTGGTAAAAGATAAAACCATCACATCAGAAGCGTGGCCAAGACTAGTCGTCTGAGAAATTACAGTATGTTAAATACAAAATTAAATTGAATGTCGGTTGAACAAGGATTCTCTATCAGAAATAATTTATACACTAACTTTGTACGTTAATGGAGATAGTTTTACATCCGTATCAGTCAGTTGAGAAAGTAGATCTTTGGATTTAGGCCCGACAAGATGAAGAACAGTGTACATTGAAGTTACGTCATTTAACTGGACAGAATTATCCGCTGGGAGATGCCTTTTCATCCATTCGGCTATCCGCGTTTGTTGCTTCGTCGGACAAACCATGAAAAAACTGAAATATATACAATAAATTGTAATTCCAAACACATTGGATTTTTTAGTAAAAGCTTGGGTAAAAAATCGAACCTATTTTGGGCTTGTCGCAACAGCATGCAATCATTTTCGTATCCTCCTCGCTCATTTTGCATACCAGTGGGTGAAATTTGTCCTACTTTTACATCAACATCATTTGAGCACATTTTCTGTAAGTAATCTAACGCTTCATCATGGGCTGACTGCAAAATGAAAAATACATTTATGAATAAGTAAGAATGAAAACAACATGAAGCACAATCTTTCAAAATTTTGAAAATAAATATCTACCTTAATTTGAAATTTGGAAAATGAGGACATATCCATTATTGCAACTCCTTCCCGGCAGGCTATGTACTCGTCCCTTAAGTAATTAAAGAATTCAGGCTTCCAATAAGTACCAGGAGGCATCTCAGGGAGTTTATTGCCAACTGGAAGAACCATATTAAATGCCAATAATTTAATGCTGAAGTACATAAAATAGATATTGTATACATACATAGAAGGACGTTTTGAGCGACATACCTTGGTAATTTGGGTCAAAGTAGAGTGGACGTTCAAAACACATTCTTGTTCCAAAAACTGCACCTTGCGCACTCAACGTTGAATAAAGTGGTGAGCATCTAACTTGACGAGCGTATTTGTACTCTGACTGGAGGGGATGAAGAACGGCGTACTGTCGCCCGACGGTCTCCTTTACTCTTTCGTATAAGAATCTCCTAATTCAGCAAAAAATATTAAAATTAGTTCACTGTCATCAAAGATGAAAGTTATACTTAGAAAACTAAGTAAAGATTATCTCTAACCTATTATTATGAACGTCAACAAATCTTCTGACATCAAACTGTAGCAGCGGTGTTTCTGGTTCTCCTTCGATTATCCAATGTGCTAGGGCCTGTCCAATCCCCCCTGCGCCTTGCAAAGAGTTTCCATTCATTCCCGCAGCAACAAAATAGTTGTCAATTTCTGGTGTTTCGCCTAAAATTAGATTAAAAAAGTAAAAGATAAAATAAGACCGAATACCAAGATATGTGATCGAATCATACATAGTTGATTAGTATGAACTTACCTATAATATATTTTCCGTCTGGGGTAAAATTATCTGGAGCATTGACTAAAGATTTAAATTTGGCATCTTTGAGTATTGGCACTCGAGTAATGCAGCGATCCAGCCTAATAAAATAATAAATGATTAATTCAGCCAGTTTCTAATTTCAGGCATGGGAATGAGTTTCCAATAACTTACGATGGAGCCCAATGATCCCAATCTGGTTTAACGGATTCTTTCCAATCGGACGGAATGCCTAATGTGAAGACTGGCTTCGCATGTTTTTCAAAAGCACCCATCAGGAATGAATTGTCACTCCACTTCCTGATATATATCCCTGAATCGTAATCTCTGAGGGTTGGAAGAGTTTCTGGAAGAGTCACACTCACCGGGTATGTCGTCAAATAAAAATGTTCGGCTGGGTGTACGGGAATACGAACTTTTGGCTCAGTACTTTGGCCAAGCTGCCAGGCCCACTAAAAATTCAATATTTTTCAGTACATATTCTAATGTATGCTCCATATATTAAAATTAACTTACCATGCCAGCGCAGTTCACAAAAACCTCACATTGTACAGTCCCGTGGGTAGTATCGACCGCTACAACACGGTTATCGCGTGTTATTAAATTTTTAAATTGACAATTCTTGATGTATTTTGCACCGCCCTTTTCTGCAAGTCTAGCAAGAGTACTGCAAACGGCAGAGGGATCAGCAATTGAATCTTGTGGAACAAGTACTCCACCCTGAAGATCTTCAATGTTGAGATAAGGATAATGATTCAACAATTCTTTGGGACCCATAACATGACATTCCAAACCCTGGGGTTGATTTAAGGCTACACGCCTTTTCAGTAAAACCATTCTTTCCCTATTTTGTGCAAGGTACAAACTACCGCACGCTTGAAGACCGATATCATTTCCTTCAGCTTGTAATTTCTTGTATAAGTCTATACTTTTCGAAATTATAAGTTTCTCTTGGACAGGTTTAAGAAGTGCTAGGGTCCCAGCCCCAAATGCAGATGTTCCAGTACCAATTTGATCTTCTTGTTCCACCACAAGAATATCAGTCCATCCATACTGGACGAGATGGTAGGCAACGCTATTTCCAACGATTCCTGTTCCACAAATTACAACTCTGGCCTCTTTAGGCAAAGAGGCAGCTGTTTCCAAAGATCGGGTGAGGACAAACTGATGAGAAGAAGGGGATACTTTGAGGGTTGAGGAAGCTGTGACGATCCGATTGAAAATTCTATTGACATTCATCTTGGCCTGACTCGTCTTTCCTTACATTTTCATTTTGCGGAAAAATAGCCTAAAATATGGACATATTTAGACATTAGGAAATGCAGATTGGCCTGGAGGTCAAGGCCTTTCCTGATACAATTATACAAAATTCAATTTACCTTTTACATCAAGTCAGACAGAATATGAGAGTCCTGGATTTCGTTCATTCTGAAGATGAAAGAAAGTCATAGCAGAGCATTTGTAGATAAAAGTGATTAGATTTATCTTGAGATCTAATTTTAATTTAAAACTTGTCTGCAGTAGTCGTAGTTGAATCTCATCGCATGAGATATTTTTTAATTGGCGCTGAATCCTTGATCCAATTGGATTGAGCATGTGACCAAAACACATGCAAGGATTCCCGGGGCCAAGTAAACCCAATTCAATTTCTCATCCAAAAAAGTTCTATCTCAAGATCTCAAGTGAAAGTGTCGCAAGCAACGATTGCATGCGATGCAATTCTGCATCCGTATTCGCAAACGCAAAGCAAATCGCAATTGTAGACAAGTAGTACAAAGGTTATCCAAGAAATTCTAAATTTAAATTTGAGCCGTGACGTAATACTGGTAAACAGTTACAACGACTGATCTTATCGGTTACAAAACGTGACAGTTTCACAGTTTATTTCCATATTCTCAATTTACTGTGTCTGTGTAAGAAGGTATATACGTCCGGAATATACACGAACGGAATCAGGCAACAAACAGGAACAGGTTAGTTATTTTTTGGAAAATGGTTTGTAGTTTAAGTAGGAAGACTTTGTATTCATTATATCAGTTAGTTATTGCATATTTTATTTGGGTAAATCCTTCAAGTTTATTACTTGAAAATCTTGATTCAAATCACAATCAGAGATTGGGTGGACTTCGTTATTATGAAAAGCACAAATTGAGTCTGTCTCGAGTGCTCGACTAATGAAGCGCATCAACTTGTACCAAGTTTATCAGTCACTTTTTAAACTAAACTTGCTACTTCAATATGTATGTGACTTTTCGCTTTCACTTCTCTAGTGAGTTTTTTTCGGCGTTTGAGACAAACTTCGACTAACTTTAAATTTAACAGATTCAAAATGATCTTTGGAAAAACGAGTACAGTCGGTTAAGGAAGGGTTGTCCACTTGAGAAGAGAGTGTTTAAATATTAAATATTTCTGGGGCATCAAACGTGCAGTGGTAATTAGTTGAGCCTAGCAGCCCATGTGTGTTTAAATGCCTGAGCTTGATCTGGACACTAGTCCTCAAGGTATTCAAGAAGACGTAACTTTCCACTCGATAATCATAAGATATTATCTAAACTTGTCCATTTCCTCAATCTGGCATCATTCATATCATTAATGTTTTCAAAACAAATTATTGAATCTATTCCTTTCTTATGGTACCCTGTTATTATGAACCCTTACTTACCGAGCTGCGAGATGCTAGTGGTTCAAGTCATGCGGCCTGTACAAAAGTAAAACAACAAGGTGGTTTTTGTTGCACCTCAACCGAATCTTATGCTAAGCTAAATCCTATCATTCAAGATTTTTTTTTGCTTCGGGATAAAAATGAACGTAAAAGCAAGATGCGAAAGACTTGCATTGTACGTCAAGGGGTTGTAAGCACCTGTCCTGTCCTGAACTTCTTCACGTCCACCTGAAGATCCGAGTCGAGCGTTTTAATGAATATGATCTTCACGGATTTATACCAAATCCACGCAACCCATGTCTTAACATACGGCTATATGCTATTACTTGCAACTACGTTTCTCAAGTTACAACACATTTGCATATAAAATCTTTGTGTTGTCACAACTGTATTTACCGGGCTCTTAGAATTACCGAATTATTCCAGTTTAATTGTCCAATTCCAATATATAGCATTTCTATTGCTGAAATTAACTAAGAACTTCTCTTATAAAAATGTTTACCACACTTTCTGTGTACAAAAGATTATTTACTCTGTAAAAGACGCCTGGTTCCCAGAAATGTGGAAGAGGAAGAAAATATGGAAGGAAAAATTGTTATTGTGACTGGAGCTAATTCAGGGATAGGGAAATGTACAGCCTTAGAAATAGCTAAGAAAGGAGCTACGGTAATCATGGCTTGTCGTGACTTGACCAAATCTCAAGAAGTTTTGGATGAGTTGAAAAGTAAAACTGATAAGGGAGAACTGGTGAGTTGTATTTTTAGCGACGTTGGCAGAATTAGTTGGTGACAATTAGTTAAGCATAAACATTTCATGTTTGTAACTCAACAGATTCTCATGGAATTGGATTTGGGTGATTTGTCATCTGTTCGAAAATTTGCTGCTGAGTTCAAGGGAAAATATTCATGCCTCAATGTTTTAATTAATAACGCTGGGGTTTCTGACCAGAACGGAGTATTGTTTAAAACCAAAGACGGATTTGAAAGTCATATTGGTGTGAATCACTTGGGCCCATTTTTGTTGACACTTTTGCTCTTAGACCATTTAGTCAAGGGCGGGCCGAGCAGGTCTGTTCTTAATTAGCATTCTTCAAATATATTCCACATAGCTGAACTTTTTTTGTTGGACTTAGAATTGTCACCGTGTCATCTTCGTTGTATGTTTTCTCTGATTTGAAAATTGATGATTTAATGATGGATAAAGCCACTACTCATGGATTTGGAAACTTGTATCCTTATTGCAACTCCAAACTCGCCAATTTATTGTTCAATAAGGAACTTGGCAAAAAACTTGCTGGATCTGGAGTCACGTCATATGCTCTCTGCCCGGGTTTGGTGGACACAAATGTGTTCAGAACGGAACCTCGATTTAAACATTTTTTTACAAAAACTGGAATCAAGCTGATGGGGTTTTCTCCTGAGCAAGTGTGTATTTATGAATTTTAATGCAAATTATAGAGTTGTAAATTAAAAGAGCATATTCCTCTTCCTAGGGTTGTAACACAACGCTCTACTGTGCAATGAACAAAAATATTGCTCAGGAAAATGGAAAAACTTACCGATTTGGTAAAGCTTGGGAATGTGTTGTCGGTCAGCCTCTTGATGAAGATTTATGCTCACAGTTATGGAGTAAAAGTGAAGAAATTGTAGGAATGACAATGCCGGTTTTAAAGTCCAAGCCAAGTTCTGATTCAAAGCTCAAGGAAGCATCTTAAGCGATTCTACTTTTAATTTTTTGTTAATGCTTTATGGTTATTTGCTAATTTGATGACGCCAATTCAATTCGTGGGTTTGGACTCATTCATATTTATACTAAGTGAATGTACGGTTAAGGTTAGGACGGGAATTTCGGGAATTTGACACTAAAATAAAACTGAACTTGAATTATTTGTGAATAAAGAGTTTAAAGAGTGTCTTCTGGACTAGTGGATTTTTGGATGTCTGGGGATTTTGGTAACGATTTTAAGATATTCAGTTTAGTTTTCATTTTCATTCACGAATGAGAAATGGATTTCTATGCTGTCGAGATGTTCTTGTACATTTTGCTATACATCCAATTAATAAAAGTAAGCATTGAGATTGATTTGATTGCATTGCGTAATGAAAGTACACAAATTATACAAGTACCTTGTGCTTTCTGGATTGTATTGTGTATTTTGCGACATGTTAGCACTTCAAAAGTGGATTGTAATTTCGTTATTACTGTAATGTAAAAACAATTAACATAATGATTTTTTGTAATACATTTCGAGGTTAGGCGAAAGATACTGTTCATTGTGCACGTGAAATTTTGCCTTGTCACGAATTATTTGTAGTAATATCACATCATATTCATAGGCACTATTGATACGTAATACAGGAGAAAGCGAGGATAGATTTAGATTTAAGATACATTTTCAAAACTTTTATCATTTCATTGATATATAGCCTGAAAATGCTGTCTCTGGCCGGCGAATATTTATCCGCCAAAAGACACAAACCTCCGTTTAATAAAGAGGATGAAGAAAATGTGCATGGAAAGATCATTGTTGTAACGGGATCTAATAGTGGAATGGGTAAAGTTGTGGCGTTGGAAATGGCAAGAAGAGGAGCTATTGTAGTTATGGCTTGTCGAGATATGAAAAAGGCCAAATTAGTTCTGGACGAAATTAAGCGAGAAGTCATGGATGCCCAAGTGGTAATCTATATTTTATTTTCTTAAGTTGTATCTGCCTTCATTCGTATTTGCTAATTCATTGTATAATAATTTAGACCCTTGTTGAATTGGATTTGGGTGATTTGGCATCAATCAGAAAATGTGCAAATGAGATCAAGAGTAGATTTCCTCATATCAACATTTTGGTAAATAATGCAGGAGTATTTTTCCCAACCTCTACACTTCATCAGACAAAGGATGGATTTGAGAGTCATTTCGGAACCAATCATCTGGGTCATTTTTTATTTACACTACTTTTATTGGATCATCTTAAAAAGGGTTCTCCTGGTCGGTTAGTTGGCGATACCCTTGTCTTTTAAAAGTTTGTTTTACTGATTTGTTTTTGCTGTTTTGACTTATAGAGTGGTGATAGTAGCTTCCAGTTTGTACAGATTAGCACACCTAGACTTGAATGACCTAATGCTAGAGAAAAAAGGACCATTTGGATTTAGGTATTGGGGAGCCTATAATAATTCAAAATTGGCGAATATGTATTTCGCCAAAAGTTTAGCTGAGAAGCTTGAAGGAAGTCGGGTGAACGTATATTCACTGTGCCCTGGCTACGTTAAGACTCCTATATTCCAAAATGAGCCCTGGTGGAGCTCTGTGATGACGAAAGTTCAACTTGCATTATTTGGACTCTCACCGGAAGAGGTGATTTAAAACATGTCAAAACTTCGACCATATCTTCAGATCAGTGTGGACATTAAATATAGTTTGATTTTTTGGTTTAGGGAGCTGAAACAATATTATACTGTGCACTGTCCAAGAAATGTGCGATGGATACTGGAAAAATGTATCATTTTAATCAAATCTGGGAAAAAGCGTCTGCAGATCTGGATCCTTCCACTGCATCTAAACTTTGGGAGATTAGTGAGAATTTGGTTGGTTTGAACAATTCATAACGACGTTCCAGCATGCTGGGGTGAAAGGCTAGGCTCTAATGTCAGAAGAAAATTAATTAAGCCGTGATAATCTCGTATTATTGTAAACGATGTAACTTTTACTGATGATATTGTCCTTTGTGTATTAATCGGGAATAAAGAAAATATTTTATTCTGGCAGAAAATACTCTTAATAATTTTGTAGTAAAGAGAACTAGACTTGATTTGTCAGGATCTGTACAATGCTTTTAACGCATGGACATATTGAATTTGGTACCTAAATGTTCAGCTTATTTGCTCAGACTGGAATTTTTGTGTACATTTTCAGGATGCTGACTCTATCAGCCGCCTTACTAGGAGCCGGCGCCTCTGTCATTGCACTTGGAATCTTATTATCGTCTAAGGATCTTGCCAATTAAATGGGGTGAGCATGACGAGTCCGATGAAGAAATTGTAGTGGAGAAAATCATTATAATTACTGGCGCCAACTCCGGTCTTGGAAAGGAAGTAGCTTACGAAATGGTCAAACGAGATGCCATTGTGATCCTAGCATGTCGAAATTTGGAGGCTGTGAGAGAAGCAATTATTGAAATTCAGAAACGACCAGGGGCTACAAAGGGACATTTGGTAAGAATTTTTACGAGAAGCGACATACGACCACATTCGTGGTTTTGATAACTTTGTGTAAATATTTTCAGGTCCCCATGTTGTTGGACCTTTCATCTCTAAAATCTATAAGAGAATTTGTAACTGAATTCAAGAAGCGCTACAACCGTCTTGACATTCTTATAAATAATGCTGGTGTTTTTATCCCTTACGCTAAGCACGAAGTCACCCAAGACGGATTTGAAATAAATTTTGGAGTGAATCATTTGGGTCACTTTTTACTGACAAATCTTCTACTTGATCATCTTAAAAAAGGAGCACCAAGCAGGTACGTTTAAGATGTATGATTTAATTACAGAAATACTGAAATACTTATATCTCACACACAGAGTGATAAATGTGGCATCATCACTCCACGAAAAAGGGGAAATCCTATTAGATGACTTGAACCTTAAAAATCTCAGCCCAGAGAAAGCAAAGAAGGTGAAGCCTTACAATAATTCGAAGCTGATGAATGTATTATTCTCCAGAGAATTAGCAAACCGTTTGGCTGGAACTGGTGTGCATACTTATGCACTTTGTCCCGGTTGGGTGAAGACTGGTTTGGCTAGAAATGCAGATTTGAAGTTCTATCATTACATTTTAGCCTTCCCATTTGCTCTAATGTTCATGAGAAGTGCACACCAGGTAAGTTCTCAAAGCCTTAAGTTCTAGTTTAACTTGAAACGTTTGAAACAGTCTGTATTCTGTTTTTTCAGGGGAGTCAAACTATTCTTCATTGTGCATTATCCAAGTCGTGTGGGAGTGAAACAGGAAAACTGTACAGGAACTGTGACCTCTACGTTTCGTCTGCTAATCTCTCCGAGAACACGGGAAAGAAATTATGGGACATTAGCTCTCGCCTTACTGGTTTAACTAATTGAGCATTCACTCGGAATCAAAACGGGAATTTCAATCGGAAGACTTTATAATAATTATCTTTTCTAGTGTTCTAGTCGTCGGATATCTGCCATTTCATTCATTCAATTTCGAAAACATACGAGCTATCTTAATTGAATAAAGTAATACGAACTTTTACGCTCGTTTCAATTATTTATTTATCATTCTTTGCATAAAACTTTCAATCAACTAAAGACAACTCAGAAACATAAACGTTTTTCATGTGTTCCAAGCATATCCATTTTTTCCAACTTAATAAACAAAACTATTTTTCACATTCAAAAGACTATTCATACTCCGTTTCACTTTTCACTACTTGTCTGGTTGTTTAACAACCAATCGCCACTACCATCGATAATTTATTAAATAAACCTTGATGTTTATAAACGCTGCAGCGTTCATTGCACTTAATCTACTACAAAATGTCATTCCAAAACTATAACTACTACGTCGCCCTTTCAAGTCTAGTCATGCCACTCACTCAAGGGTTCCACTAAAATCCATACGAATTCGAATTGTTCAAACTCTCGGTCATTTGCAATCATTCGTTTCATCGGAGATTGGGTCTCCCAGGTAAATACTCGGTGCAATTTGTATTTGGAAGAGCACCTCGATACATCCTAGCTGTGATATCTTCGTTCCAGTTCAGATGTTCCTTAAGGGTCTGGGTGCAACCGTTGTGAAATAAAAAAAATCATCCCATTTTTTCTTGGAACTCGTTCTGTTCTGATTATTTTTCTTGCGCGTAACATGCTCTACACTTGTCTAACAAATTCAACCTCAGAAATCACAATTCTCAGTGATAACAAAAACTAAACTCTACACACAATTTCATTTCAATACAAAACTAATGTGAATTAATAAAAATTTAGAGAATTACTGCTGCTTGCTTAGAGTATGCGCAACGTCGTCAGTGAATTCATTGACTCAACTAAACTAAAAGATAAATCCAATTTCATTTTTTGTAGTTCGTCTTCATTTCTTACTGTTATGTTGCGGACTGTTCTTTTGTTTGGGGGTAGATGGTTGGGAGGTAGATGAAGAAGATGTACTTTCCTTCTTCTCAAGCTGCTCCCGTTCTCGCTCCTCTTCAGCAAATGACTTCATCCAGAGGACCTTCAATTTGCAATTCGGGTCCTTGATTTTTGCTACTCGTTCGTCCCAACCTGGATTACATAGTATATACAGAATTAGTCAAAGCTTTTGTTAGGGATGTTCGAACGTGGGACACCATTCATAAAAGTTAGCTTCCTTACTTTGTTTCATAAACCTTTGGATTTCTTCATAATTGGGTACTTCTGGTAGGCTTCGGTTGTAGTGACCAGCCCGTGTTGCGCCCGCACCTCCATGTTGACTGGTATTAAATACAAGAACTTCAGATGGTCTGAAATAATGGAAAAATCATTCAAGAGCAATTCAAACAAACGTCGAGTATGTTTCGAATTTTCGATTCATATAATTAGTTTGAGGGTAGCAGTATAGTAAAAAAAATTAACAAAGGATTCTTACAATGGTGAGCCTGGAATGCCGTCCGGAGAACGTTTCCTATGGGTTTCAATGTTATCCAACTTATGAGCATGAGTGTTGAGTCCTGAAATGATTAATTTATTTTTATTAGCTATTGTTTTATTACAAGATTACCTTTCTAACAGGTCTTACTTACTAGATTTAGCTGACGGTGCGAGTCTGGTCGGTTTGCTGTTCAAAAACATTTCCTTGATGATTTAAGATAGCATACAATGCCAGTTGGCAATGTTCACCAATTTGAAGAGGAGTAAGATGAAAACAGGAAGGTAGAAATAATGATAACCAGATAACCGTTTACAAATCCAATCTAAATGAAACTTTTCCAAAACGATAAATCTGCATCTTTCAGCTCTATTCCAGGATTATTAAACTGACTACTAAAAGTACTGAATCTAGTTCACAAATTCCACGACAAATTTTTTCATTGAAAGGAATAAAATTACTCTTTAACACTTAGGATATTCTTAGGTTGTGACTGCAGAAATTAATGACGCAATGTCTTATGGCAAGGGTTCAGTTTCACTCAAAAAGTTTCTTAACCGTACCGTAATTACGCTATTTGCGACTTTTATAGTTACAATTAATGCACTGTTCCACCGATCACTAACAAAATTTACAACTAATGACACCTTTTTTGTAAAAATATTAGTATTACGTACGTTTTTTTAATGTTACTTTACAAAAAGTGAGTACTCATTGCTCGTGTTTCTGTTTGGAAGAGTCACTTGCTAGTGTTCTAATTAATATACGATTTGCGAATCCTGCCACCACAAGAGGAAAATTCTAGTCACTAATAATTAAGTACTACTAAATTGCAAAATTACGAATAATCCTAAAAATTAAAATTTGAGCGAATGTCTAAACCCGGTTCCAATGGTGGAGAGTTGTACAGGAAAAGGAATGAATATTTCAAAAGGAGAGGGAGGTTAGGGGATGAGGTCAGGAATTGTCAAAATCCTCTTCTTCTACACTGCACCGTCTTAAAAACAAAAGGTCAAGTGTCGGAGGAGAAATTGGCCAAGAGACGGCCTAAGAAGTGTGAACTATTTTATTTTTCCCGCTGAGGAGAATTTGGGAGTCAAACGAGTCTTCGCATGGGGAAAATCAGCTCGTGTCCTCAGCTCGCGCTCATCTCTTCACACTACACCAAATTCTATGTTCTTCGTGTAAAATGCTTTTAATTTTTTAAATTAACATTAAATCGACCTAAGTAAATTTTCATTGGAATTATTAAATTCGCAAGTCTAGCTTAAGCTACTTGTTTGTGACTTTGTCTTGTATGGAAATCACTCGTACATCAGCCGAGAAAAGCCCAGTTTAGCGGCAGACTAGACTCCTAACTCTAATAGTGATTTTAATTACTTTATTGTTCACTCTTCACTTCGAATAAGCTAAAGTTTCTACTTCCTACTAGTACAAGGTTTTGAAATGTTTTGCACCTGAATATTACTGAATAAAATGTCAATGCTGAGTGGCTAATAAAATATACTTCTATTTAGTATTTTTAGATAGTATTGCATGTCCAATAACACGCAAAAACATGAGGCAATTTGAGATCGAAGTTGTTACACCTATATTGTCATTGTCAATGATTATCTCAATAAGCCTTTATTACTTTCATTTTGTAGTGACATTCAATTTACAAACTTATATAATTATCTGTCAAATAATATTGAGCCAACGAGACAATAAATGCAACAATAAGCAATAAACACATGCTATATTTTCAAACTTCGAATAAAAGTACATGTAACTGTGATGTAACGCTAAGAATAAGAATATGTGACGATAAATGAATGTTCTTCAAATATCGCTAGGAAAAGTGAAATATATCACAGAAATATAATTCCCAGTGTTAGCTTAAATATTCAATAAATTGTTATTAAAAAATACATCAAAGATTAACTGCAATTTGGCGCTACAATAGGATGGATAACCGTAAGCGTCAAGGAGGATTGTGGTCCCAATGTTTCCAGCTGGTTATGATTTAATAAAAGTCAACTGAATAAAACCTGTCTCCAACTAATAATTTTCGTAGTTTCCACTATTTCCACTAAATGCTGATGAATACTAGCGACTGCTAATCAACTAGACTTTACAGATAATTTAACCGTAAATACAATACTGTTCCACATCATTCAAGATTTTATTATAATAATGCCTCTTCCTTTTCTTGTGGAATGACATTGAGAACTTTTTGAAGCATAATAGTAAAGGAATTCCCTCCACCTTTTCCACAAGCCTTTGATTTTGGACACCACCAAAATGCAACCATGTACACGGGAATTCCAGTCAATGTGATTAAAACTCCACAGCCTAAAATTGATAAATAGAGTGTAAAAATACATATTTTGGATTCCAACAATGAATTAGTACCTGTGCTGAATGGGTCAGCGACAACTGAGATTACTACGATGGTAATAGTACAAAGAATGTATAACACTGGTAAAGCAATGTTAACTCGAATTGGTCTTGGAAGATTCGGTTTGGTTTGTCTGAGACGTAGCAGAGCAGCAACGGCGACCCCCGTTGAGACCCATAATATAAAGCTGACATATCCAATGAGAGTATTCATGCTTCCGGACAACAAGTATAGAAGGGCGATGACGCACTGTGAATTGAAAAATAGATCGTAAATGATATGGGTCATTTAAAAAAAAAAGCTAGAAGTACTTGTAAGAGTAGAGCCGGAACAGGAGTAAACTTTTTCACGTGAACAAAGGCCAAAACATTCGGAAGTTGTCCATCTTCTGCAGCAGCAAAGAAAAGCCGAGCTGAGCTGAAAAGTGTTCCATTCACTCCACCAAAAGTTGACAGCGCAACAAAAATCGGAATGATCCATTGAACTGATCCGAAGGTTCGAGCACCAAATGCCTGAAATAAATCATGAGCAAATAATATAATGACTGAGATTGAGATGTTTAAAAGAAGTGATCTTAAAGGAAACTTACGACTGCTACTGCAGCAGATGCACGCAATTCACCGGGCTCCAATACAATGAAATATGCAACGTTCGTCAACACGTAAATGATTGTTACGAGAGGTAGGCCAATCCAAATAGCTCTTGGTAAATTCCTTTTAAAAAAACAAATGAAAATGTTGTCAGCTAATTCTTTGAAGCCGTAGTGCTAACAAAATACTGTAATTTTTTCAAAAGCTACTCTCATTAAAAAGTTGGAACAAGAAAAAAGATTAAAAGTTTGAGTGAGAATTCTTATAAAACAATGCCTCGCTAATGGGTCAAGACTACAACGTTGGACTATTATTGGCATTGCACTTAATCATTGTTTATTTAAGGATGTTTTGAACAATGACTGAAAATCTATTTTTAATGTATTCAAGCCACGCGGACAATTCATCAGTATTTTTCACCTAACTTTACTATTCACATGGACTGATGATGCGTTCTCGCAGTTGTACGTAATCTATTTACTTAATAAATTCGATTAACGCATAGCTTGACTGCGACAGCGTGCAATATTCTTAAGTGGCAAGCATGACTGGATCACAATAGTGCTCATCTCCAAGGGCCAATTAGATGAATTGAATTAATTAACAAGTCGTCACATCACTTG
>WJEZ01001256.1:0-18643 GCA_009869925.1 Thalassaphorura encarpata | reverse complement strand
TTCAATCCAATGAGTACTGAGAGTTCAAAATATTGTCTGCGTAAAAACTTTTGTAGAACTTTGTACAATTTTGCAAATTACTATATTAGAGTGGTAGTAGAGATTTCATAAAGTCTTGAAATTTCATATATTTGATTAATTTTAGTTGTAATTTCACTTGGGGAATTGTTCATTATTCATTTGCCCAGTTGTTGTAGTAAATAAATGTCTCAGACAAAAAGTCAGTTTGACAAACAACTACGAGGCATCTGGTTGTGAGAAACTAAATTATTTGAGCTCAAGTTCTATTGTATTGCATTATCATATATTCTGTTCGTAGTTTTTACTTTACTTAATTAAAAGGAAACTCAAAACTGAGCGACTTTTATTAAAATTCCAATACAGAAAATTATGCTGGGTTATTGCAATTCGTAGTAACACAAAACGTTGCCACACAGTTTTAGATAAATATCATTCCCTGCATAAGCAGTTAAAATCTAACCCAACATGTAAACCCGGATATAGAAATATTGATTGTAGATGCAAACAACTATTCAGCTCGTCTTTCGTGTACCGTACTAATTTGTAGCAATGGAATTAAATACTAGTAGAATGATCATAGTTTCAAACAATATAAACGTTAGCCTTGAACCTTCGGATATTGAATTGGCAAGATATTTTAGCAAAATCTAACTTTTGATAACTAACTACTACTTAAGGTAGCTTCCGTTGATTGTAATCAATAGAAAATATGTGCAAGAAGTTTTCCAGGAAAGAATAGTTATTTTGGTTATCGCTACACGATTACTGTAATTATCCTATATACATTTCCATGTCGCAGTGTGTTCGGTTCTGGCCTTGTCTTAAGATTCCCTTGTTTCAATCTTAATCAGATTCAGAAAACATGTTTATGCCTTTACACAGTGTAACTGTCATTTCCTTGTTTAAGTAACGTGGACTCTTTCTGGGTACTCAGTTCCAGAAGTGTCTCAAATCAAAGTTAGTTAAAACACGTACTTTTTCGTACTAAATACGAAATGAGGATGGCTAATCATGCAGTTCTTTACTCAGCAGCAGTTCTCATTTTTGCGTTTATAGTTAGAACGCACGAAATAATAAGTCTCAACTTTCTCATTAAGAAATTCTATCACGCATACATTCAATTGATCCTCTTTGAAACGATAGAGCTGGCAGAACCGATTCATCCTGTCCGAATTGTGAATTCTCAATATTCTACAACCATCTTGCGCAATGAATCGCAGACATGTTCTATCGCTCGTATCAGAAATGAAAGATATCAGCCTGAGGATGATTATCTTTGCCGAAGAGTACCTGCCACCTACACTGACAATATTCGAAGGATTTTAAGCGAAAGATATTTGTCTGTTGTAGTTATTCTTATTTTTCCACTTGATGACGCAGATGTTCGCAAGGCCTACTCATTTTATAACCATCTCTGGTCAGTTGCAACGCCTCGTAGGATTTATCCACCCAACAACCCTCGACCCCGCTTCGGGTTAGACTCGTACAGGAACGCCATATTCATTTGTGTACAAGCCAAAAATACTTTCATCCATTACAATCCTCCAGATATTAGAGTTCAATATATTTTCATACCTCCTTTAATTTCTTTGATATTTAACAAGTCAACCAGCAATCAGGAATTGGAATTGCACGTTCAAACTTTCCGTCCATGCAAATTTGACAGTACATTTATTTCGTCCACCTCAAATTTAAAGCTATTAAGAAAACTGATTTCCTCTGCTGTTAAAAATAATTGTCGTCCAATGTTCCACGCAAATGTGATTCAAAATTACGAAGATCCAGGCGGACATTATTGTGGACCACCAGAAACGCCGCCGCAATTGAAGAGACGTGAAGTCCAAGTTTCTGCGGATAATTACATGATATCTGTGACGGCGAGCTTATTCCCAAATTCCACAGTAGATTTTTCTTATGATGGTAAGGGTAATTGTGCCCATTCAACTTATCACATTAGACCTGAAGCCAGATACAAAAGTTTGGATTGGAATCGAGACCAAATATTATTAGTAGTTGTGGAAGACCATTATAATTTTTTCACATGTGATGGAAGAAAAAGAGATTGGGCCTTGTTCCGTAATTTTTTTGTACCATATGACCCAGATGTTTGGATATGTATTTCTGGACTAACCCTAACACTGCTTGGTCTGGTACTTGCTTTGAGAAAATATTTTAGAAAATCAATCTTGGAAGTGGCAGACTTTCTTCTTTCCTTGTTTATGACACTCCTATTTGAATATTCTATTTCACTGGGCCCTAAGATAAGAAAGTATGCTGCTATCATTGTCTTTCTCGTACCTTTCCTATTAATGAGCATCGTCTTGACCAATGGTTATAAAGGGGTTCTAACGACAAAGCTTACAGCCCCTCTTCAATGGAAAGGCCTTCAAAATTTTCAAAATGTAATGAAAGACAAATATACCATCCTGACTAATTCAGAGCATCCGGCAGCCAGGAGATGTTGTGAATTAGACAAAAATGGCAATGATCACTTTAGAAAAGCTTGTGGAAGATTTCTTTAACCAAACGATAAATCATAAGGGTCCAATCGTGTCTATGATCACGAATGCAATTCTTGACAGGCTCGACGAACTGTACAAACACAATTACGGAGGCATAAATAAGGAACAAGTGTTTCTACAAGAAATTGAAAAATCTATCAATTCACCATTGTGTGATCATATAGGTGTTCGTTTAAACAATAAAATATTAGAATGTTCTGAATCAGTTTATGCAGGAAATGAGGGACAGATTGAGTATTGGTATTGGAAACTGATGTCGGCGAGTCCTGAAAAAATACTTTACAAAGGATCAGAACCAATTTTGAGAAAAGATATGACAATAGAGTTTGAATCGAAACTCTTTTGATTGGGATGGAAGTGTACCTGGGCAGATGACTGATTTAAAATCCTTACTTGCGTCTACGGGAATTTGGAACTATTGGACTAAAGAACTTGTGTCGTGGAAAAAGTTAGACTTCATCAGAAAGTTGTCTAGGCTTAGCAGCAGCGATACGCAGAAATATCCATTTCCGCTTACTGTAATTCATATTGCAGGAACACTTGTTATTTATGCAATATGCTTAATATTTTCTACGAGTGTATTATTATGCGAATGTCACTGCAAACTTGTAAACTGGGTTAAATTAATTTACTTTTATATTTGCACAATTCTGAAATTAATGTACGACTTTGGAAGAATATTTCTTGTCCGTATTTTAGGCTTACGTCAATTCTTCGAAGCACCTGTCAGGAAAATCTTGAGAGTGATAAAACAATTTATAATAACATGATGCAGAGTCTGCCGTTAAATTACAACTGAGAATTTTGTATTTTCATTAATTATTCGTAAAATTTTACTATAAGGCACGATTGCTATGCTAAATATTTGCATTTATGTCAGGCTGCAATAAATTTTCTCATTAGGCAAGTTCGTAGTGATTCATGTTCGCATTACGAACGTTTTCCGACGTAAAAATATAACAACGCGTATCTTATCTGTATTCTGTGCTTGCGCTTAGCTTGTAAAAAGTTCTTTAACATGTGTGCAAAATGATAACACAGTGTCTAATCATATTGGCATTTGCAAAATTCAGCAAACATGAATCACTAGTGTAATAGTTTAACCTTGCTCATATAAAATAGCAGACGATATGACCTCGTCCTCGCATCCGTTCGTTACTCAGTCAAGTTTATCTGCCTGTGCAGTGCAAACTAAACTGAAGTTTAAAATTGGAAGAATAATGCAGTACAAGTTTTGCCTCTTGAGTTTACTTTTGGCAATTGCAATGTCTACAGCCTCCGGAGCATCATCATGTGCAAAAATTTCACCAACTTTGTTGGTCTCTCTACAAAACGGAGGAAAATCGGATTTAATTGTGAGCATGGCAGAAAAAGCGGATAAAGTGTTGCAACAATTAAATCAAGCCACATTCGCTACAAGAGAGGAAAGATTAAATGCAGTGAGTGATGGACTCAGAAATCATGCTACCAAGACACAGAAGCCAGTCCTTGATCTACTGGCCAGTTATCAAGGACTCAAATACGAAAGCTTGTGGATCAGTAATCAAATTTCTGTGAAGAACGCGGATCTTGCACTAGTGCAAAGGCTAGGGCAAATGAAGGAAATTGGAGAAATCACAGAAGATCATGTCGTGGGGCTTTTGGATGGGGACAATGAAATTATGTAATCTGTTCATATTTATAACGCTGCTAATTAAAGTAATAAACGAGTTGAGATAGCAAGAAATAAAATAGTCAAATAAAAATGACTAAAAATGGTTCTTTCCTTCATTACTGAAATCAGTTCTAGGAAATGATGTTATGTTGATTCATTGACTTTAACTTATTATCTTGCAATGTAGTGCACTCATTAGATTATAAGAGCTCTAATACAAGAATATCATACTTTATAAATTGCAAATTCATTTCCTCAGACATCGTACATGACCCTTCAAGATGCAATAGGTCAAGATATTGGGATTAGAATGACATTTGACCTGTTCGATTTCTGCACTTCACAGATATATACATCAGCGACGCAGAAAATTTCTCAGCAGAAGAAAAAAGTTCTTCGAATCAAATCTAATTCACTCCCAGTCTTGAAAATTTACCATTTCAATTTTCAGTTTATTCCAGCCGCATTACTAATCTGAACAGCTAAAACGATTCCAGTCATGAAAATAATACTTTTCGTTTTAAGCTCTTGGGCTTTTATGGGAATGCGTTTTTTGTTCCTTCGCCGGAACTGGGGATCGTGCAAAGCTGGGTGATAGCAGCTGTACTCTTCTTAAAAATTGTCTAGATCAAAAAAACGAGGTTTGAATATTTTCACAAGCTAATAACTTTATAAACTGTACCATTTGACTTATAAATTTCAGATCAAAAAACTGACGGATCTATTCAACAAATTATCAGCTGAGTTCGACCAACTAAAATCGGAAATCAACATGCTAAAAACAAATAAGTTATGCAACTCATCAGAATATACATCATCTAACCTTACAAGAAATTGAAACTGTAAACACCTTGGCACACCGAACGGATTCAACCAAAGCATTTGTCAATCTGGATGAAGATTTTACTATTGGAAATTGGATTGAACGTTGGACACGTGTGAATAAAACAAGCCCGGCTAAAGTAAATCAGAATGGACAATACACAATTACTCCCTACGGGTTAAAAACAACTGCTAGCAATGGTTTTTATGAACTCTGGCGAAGGTTTCCAGAAATTTCAACTGAAAACGAAACGCTAATTTTCCAGTATAGTGCCCAATTCACTGATTCTAGCATTCGTTGCAGTGGAGCGTATTTCAGATTATATGAATGCAGAAGTGATCCTCACCCTAATACTGCCAGAATAACGTTTGGGCCAAATTTTCAATGTCGTACAGATGATGACAGAGACTCTGGGATTTGAATGTCTTTTGATTTGGGAGATAAAAGTTATGACGTCTCATTTCCTTCACCAGAGGCCAATATAACAGACGGTCAAGTTCACACATTCACCCTCGAATTGAAAAATTCCATGAAGTCGGTTTCGTTGCAGTGGAGCGTATTTCAGATTATATGAATGCAGAAGTGATCCTCACCCTAATACTGCCAGAATAACGTTTGGGCCAAATTTTCAATGTCGTACAGGTGATGACAGAAACTCTGAGATTTGGATGACTTTTGATTTGGGAGATAAAAGTTATGACGTCTTATTTCCTGCACCAGAGGCCAATACAACAGACGGTCAAGTTCACACATTCACCCTCGAATTGAAAAATTCCATGAAGTCGGTTGAAGTACTGGTAGACGGAAGGATGATCAAGGAAAGCGTCTTTGTCACCATCTGAATTTCCTTATCCGCTTGGCAAACAATTTTGTATAATTGAGTTGGAAGTGTATCAGTATGTTGCTGGAGTTATTTTTAATAATATTTTGATTACTAATGATACTAGCATTGCTGAAATGAGACGAAAGCAGATTCTTACTTTAAGATAAAGCATTTCAGTAGTCGACTTTTCTTGGATTGTAATCTTATGGCAATAGTTGTAGTGTTCGTCCAGTTAAAATGTGGAAATCTAGATATTGATCGGTTGAAGACAAATTTGTAGATACAACTTGTGATTACAATGAGTGATAAAAATTAAATACAATTCTGATACACTAAAATTTATAAATTAAATCTTGATCACAGATTAAGATTCTTTAAATCTTGTAATCAGCAAAGGAAAGGGGGCGTCTTTGGGAAATTAAAAATCGACAATTTCAAATTGAGTCAAACGGTACATCAAAATTTGCACAAAAATTATACGAACAAAATGTCTATTTTAGATTCTTCATTTCTTCATTTGGACAAAAGTTATTTGGAATCTGTGGTTACTTTTGGGACACCCTGTATATTGTGAAATGGCTTAACTTAAATAAGGTCATTTCAGATTACAGGAATTTGAGGCTAATCTGACTTAAGCCGAAGATGACCCACCACTTAAGTACCATTAACATTTCATTCCTTGTGAATTTAGATTAACGTGCTTAGCTGACGGGAAAATACTCTGCAAAATTAACTTTCTCTATTTGTAAGACACATTTTGATAAGCTAAGATTTCATTCTAACTATTTTTAACCTCAAGATATAGCTCTGAACGTTTCTATCTCAAAATGTCAAGCACAAAGTACGTGTAAAATCCCTTGAGAGAGATATGCATAAGATTTGAGGTTAGGAATCAAAATGATTTACGACGACCATGACGTTTTCCGTCTGTCAATCCGATTAGATCACGTAATGCAGTCACCGAGATCGCGATCTGTTTTTACTTTGTTGACTAGTGTGGATTGTCAAGAAAAAAATTATAACAATGGGATCAAGTCAAGTGCGACTACATCAAGAAAAGTGAGAAAGCAAGATTCTCGTTTTTGCATCCTGTTGTAACCCAGTGTCGACTCTACGTGCAGGAACTCAAAGATGTTTTGAATTATGTAACCCATTTTGGCACATTAGTAGATGACGATTATAGAATTTGGCTTAGCTTACACGCTCATTTCCTCACACGATTATCCTCCCATGCTTGCCACGTTATAATATTCCCTTCCGTCTTTCCAATCTAATCGTCCTACTCCATCGTACGATAAAATTAAGATTCTTCAGACTTGCTTCCGGCTGGCATGGCTTGGCTAGGGGGAATTATTAATTTAATTTAACAGTCAAGCCACCGAGGGAAGAAAAACTTGTTTCATTTCGATTTGACACTTATTTGCGTGTGAGTGTGAATGAGGGAAGGAAGTGAAAGCGGACGTTATGATACGAATATGAAGAGAATACACGAACACGAGATGCGAACGAATCCAAGCTAAGCATAAGCATAAAATAATAACTAAACGTAAATGTAACTACATGTACATGGAATTTGCGTTACAACTTAGGAGTGTGAGCGTGTAAAACCCAAAGAACTTGTTTCATTGTACTCCACTACATTGCATCATTATGGAATTAGTAATCAGTCAATTACAACATTTTCTCACGTTTGCGCCTCTCTCCTCATTGTAAAAAAGCTGAACTTGAATTTTAGCATATTGGACTAAGGGAATCAATTATATACAATAATATAAAATTATAATAGAGGATATGGAGAGTGTGGACAGGAAAAAAGTAATCAATCAATCAATTTGTCAATCTCTTCCGTTTTGTTGCAGTTTTCTAGGGAAAATAATACATACACTACTACTACTAGACATGTAACATTTTATTGTACTATTTGCAGGACAGGTTGTTTGACTAATATTGACTTTGGCTCTAATCTTGTACTAAAATTCCGTCACGTTCAAAATTTAGATGAAATTGAACGCGATTGACTTCATTAGATATTAGATGTACCAATCTTTTATATAGAATGCCAATGCGAAGGTTATTTTTCTTGCGGAAAATGCTGATAATCCAATAAGAATTGCTAATTGTGAATAACTTTTTTGGCGTAATTCTTGCATTTATAGTTTGTACACAAATATTTTGCTTGCTTACTTGAATATTTACGTTAATTCAAAATATTAGAAAAAAATCATTCTGATCAAAGGCTAAAAATGGGTAGGTTTCTATTGTACTTTTTTGAAATATTCAATTCAATTCACAATAGGTTTCTGTTTCTTTGTGGTTCGAGCCTCGGTTATATGAATATGAGATTAGCACTTAACTTTCCAACATTTAACACATAAAATTACATGGAGCTCACATGTACAGAAGTACCCCAATATGCGTAGCTGTCATAAAACTGTAATTTGTGCGTAAATCATATAAGGACGCCAACCACAGCGTAGGATAAGAAAGAAAACAATGCGAATGTGAGCGATTTCAAGATTGAGTGAGAAGAAAGATATGGCCATTACATACGTACAATGACATGAACAGAAAGGTAATGCAAATCAACAGTGGACTCATATTTTAGTGTTGATTAGTGTAATAATTACACTTATACTTCTTGAGATGACTACTGACGTTTCCGCTGCGGCGGCCAATACAAGTCAGATTACTTTGCTTTGTTTTGTCTTCCTTCCGGTCTTCTTGCACGACTGTTTTATGGAAGAAAGGGGTTGACCCACTCCCTTATGGTTATGGCTTGGTTTCAAATAATTAGGCAATCTCCACCGTAGTAGTGATGCTGGTCAGCCACCGCTGATATAGAAAAACCAGTTTTGTTTACAATTTTTTATTACTCATATATAAAAGCTTTAAAGGAACAAAAATGTCGGTTTATTTAATCGAAGATCGCAGAACGAAAGTGAAGTGCTGGTGAAGTGAAGTTTTGTGCAGTGGTTGGCTTATTAAGCCGCCAGCTTTGTTTCATAATGTGGACTTCATCTATCCAACTCGTGAGTAGATTTAATATTATTGACTTTCCATTTTTTTAATTTGAATATTGTATTAATTTTTGAAGGAGTGAGTAAAAATTACCATATTATTTGCACTACTGTTCACATTTCACATTGGTGAAGTGAAGTTTTGTGCAGTGGTTGGCTTATTAAGCCGCCAGCTTTGTTTCATAATGTGGACTTCATCTATCCAACTCGTGAGTAGATTTAATATTATTGACTTTCCAATTTTTTAATTTAAATATTAAATTAATTTTTAGAGGAGTGAGTAAAAATTACCATATTATTTGCACTACAGTTCACATTTCACATCGTAAATCAACTAATTTTTTTCATTTTGAATTTTTGTAATTTATTTCTTAATTTTCAATGTAATATTAAAAAAAATCAATAAATATATTATCTTCGCATTTAAAACAATATCAACATTAGAGCTTCCAAATAATTTTGCTAATAATTCTTTATGAATTTTGCCATTTTTCTCAAGTTTTGACTTCACGAAAAGTAAAATGTCAGAAATTCATTTTTCAGGTGATTTTAGCAATACTTGTGGTATTGACCAGCGCAGAACCTCCTCGTGGTTTAAGAGCTCCGCCAAGCCATGGAGACGGTTGGTCATCACGCAGCAACAGACGACCATCTTCCTCATATGGATCCGATTTTGCTCCGCCTTCTAGTTACGGTGCACCTGCGCGGTATGGTCCACCCAATTATGACCCACCAGCTCCCTCTTACGGACCTCCTCAAAAAACCGTCGTTGTGCATAAGACAGTCGTTAAAAAGAAGAGAAGACGTCCGGGCATAAAAATTCTTCATCCAAAGTTAAAGTTTAGTGGACCAAAAATTAGAGTGCGCCCATTCAAAATCCGTGTCCAGAGGCCAAAAATATCCTTCAGGGGACCAAGAGCCAAAATCGTTTGGGTCAAAGGTTGAAAATCTAAGTCAGTGTGGCCTTACCAAGCATAAGCTTTATTTTTTGTACAAATCAATCCCAGTTTGCCAGTGCATTAAAATCCGAATGATAAGAATGAATGTGTAATGTGAATGTGAGTTGCAGTATGAATTTGTCTGTGTCATTTGTTATGTTGTTTGTAATAACGGTGTGCGTGATATCACCAATCAATAAATTGTGTGATTCTGGTGTATTTACTTTGGACTGATTTTGCTAAACTCTGGGATTTCCATGTTGACAAGCGTCCGGCCCGCTGACATTTCTAGGTCAAAATTACCTCAGTCTAGCAATGAAAATAAAATAATCCATGACCAATTTACATGTAAAGAGGTTGACAAAATTTTATTATCACGACACATTTGTGACCTTTCGAATTCGGAGGATATCTAGATAATGCTACGATTAAATTATAAGTCCAGGTATATTATGCATGCATTTCCTTAAGCTAGTCCTAACCATACTCTCGCACAATTCACTGGACAGTTCGAACGCACATAAAAACGCAAATAAAATGAGCAAATTAATTTTCATCGTCATTACTTTTTTTATTATTGGGACAATTCAGAGCTCTGACGAGAAATTTAAAGGTATAATTAAGGTATAAAGGTACATTAGTTAGTATAACATACACTTTAATTATGATGAATAATTTCAATTCAGACAAATTGCAAAAACTGGAAGTGGAGAGCAATTGCGTTTGGACAGGATGCCAGCCTGCAG
Organism: Thalassaphorura encarpata; assembly: GCA_009869925.1. Lineage (NCBI taxonomy): Eukaryota > Metazoa > Arthropoda > Collembola > Poduromorpha > Onychiuridae > Thalassaphorura > Thalassaphorura encarpata. Next base: position 8,099 of record WJEZ01001256.1, on the reverse strand, counting down.
TGAACAGCCCTTGCAAAAATAGCGAAATACTGCACAGTGCCTACTGGTGTGATGTTAACACGGGATTTGATGGATATGCTAATTACTTCTGCTGTCCTTCTATTTCTTGAGGATTCGAGGATTCAAAACATATTTAGAAATAAATAAAAGCATGACCGAAATTTTTTCATTCCAATGCTCAACAGAATTTAAGTCATTAAAAATATAACTACTATATATGAAGGAAAATATTAGAATAAGCTTAATCTGGACCTAAATATAGATCCTATGTTCTTTGCTTTTAATCTAGATAATTAACATTCAATAAATTATTGGCATATGAGTAATTAGCACGAGCATGAGTAATGACTAGTGTGAAAGGTACGATGAGGTCATCGCAGTGATTTCTGGAACTTCCTGAATTATCAGGTCATCCAGCTTGAACGATTTGTATGGCTGTTGGATTATGCTTTGTTGTATTGGTGTAGGAGTGAAGAGAAACTGAAATGACGGCTGATCTTCCTGACTCGATTCATCCATACAAAGGGTACGTAATTCGACGCCTAGCCCATAAATAATCAAACATGTAAAATGGTTCTGCTTAATCACGATTAAAGTGAAATAGTTTGTTACCTTGTGGCAAAGTACGTTCTCCAAATTCCATTGAATATTTTTTGCAGCTTCAATTTTGCCATCCATAAAGGATGGGGATGCATGAATAAGGTCAATGGGATTGGCGTTCAGAAATTTAAGAACGGCATGTCCAAGAATCGTGAGATAAAAGATGTGTCCGTTAGGATCTTGGAAAGCAACCTTTAGAAAGTACAAATAATCAGACAAATTTTAAGCTGCCTTGATGAATTTAGTCGAGGAGTATTTAACTTACGTAAATGAAGGGTAATTCCACAAAAGTATCTAGGCAATGATTTCCCATGCAACTATACATCCATTTTTGACCATTTTGATTGTAAGTTGAGTCCAACTGAAACATAAATTAAAATTGATAGAATAAAGGTTTTATGTGCTAGAGTCATACCATTTTGAAGCACTTTTGGTGAACACCATTTCCTAATGGAATATATCCAGCACAAGCCTTGTAAATGGTAGGGATAACATATCTTGCGCTAACCATAGAAATGCTGAAGCTGAAAGGTTCTTGGATAACAAATGAGAGCTCCTGCGCTCCGCGGAATGTCAGAGGTCCATGAAACATTGCGTTTGGAAAATCGGAGGCGTAATGCCGGGCAAAACGGGTCTCATCAACTTGTTGAACTAAAGGAATGAAACAAATTGTAGATTAAAATGATAAATGAATTTTAGTAGTGAGTATATTTGTTACCCGATGGACTGATCATAGGTGCAGGCGTAGGCGTAGGCGCGGACATGGGTGTGTAACTATCATGTTCCAACAGGAGAGCCAATCCTGGATCACATTTATGAACAGCATTCAGGAAATCTTCAAAGAGACGCTGGTTTACCCTGAATTATAAGAAGGGAAGGATATTAAATACGCTTCAAAATAATTGTATTGGAAGACTCACCTTTCGTGAACAAGACTAATCAGGTCATCCATTCGACCCTTATCATCTAGGGATCTTGACTTGATCCATATATGATCTTCTTCTAGCAAAACCTGAACACAAATCAATTCCGTTGCCATTGTTTTGTAGTCGAGGTTCAAGCAGTGGTCCCTGTTCTTCCTGAAAGCCCTTTGGATGCCGGTCTCCATGATTAAGCTACTGACTCTTCAAAACTTGAAAGTATACTGCGACTCTGAGTTAATCTGTACAATTTATACTTTCGACAAATGTTAGAAAGGAAAACAATGATTCATTTGATTGGAAAATTGCGTCAACGGGTTGAATCACTACTGGATCAAGAAAGCTCGGGGAATGAATGACCGACTTTTCATAGATTTTCAATAACTTAATTTTCGAAAGTCGAATGAACATNAAACAATGATTCATTTGATTGGAAAATTGCGTCAACGGGTTGAATCACTACTGGATCAAGAAAGCTCGGGGAATGAATGACCGACTTTTCATAGATTTTCAATAACTTAATTTTCGAAAGTCGAATGAACATGTTATTGCCAGGTTTCGCCTTAGTTCCGCACTGGTAAAAAGAAAAAACAAGGAAGAGGACATCGCTTGTCTTCCGTGTTTTAAACCTAGTTTCTTGCCTGAACTGAACTGAATTTTTGTTTTTAAGATACGGGTGCGGCACATAAGGTAACAAAATAGGACACCTTTCTAATCCTAGCACTAAAAAACAGTTTCAAATAACAGGGCCATGACTAACTTAATATCTTTTTATACTGAGATGTCAAATTAGAATGACGAGAAAACTAGGCTGGATGACAAAAAAGCAACTAATCAGGATGACGACATCTTTAGATCAGGCAGCTAACATTACGAATGATCCGATTCACAGCCAAACAAATCAAATAAAATATATAAAAATCACCGATTTAAAGCCCCAGCTAAACAAGTAGTAGTAGTTTATTACAATTACAGTTAAATTGAAACTATACAGGTTTATGCTTAATGTTTATTACATATTTAGCAATAATATGTAATTCTATTTGCTCATATTTCTTCTACTTTTCAAGTGTCTAGTCTAAGGCTACATTTTATATACGTATATGTGTAATGTGTATAATAAGTAAATGTTTATGTTATAATCTTCTTTCCTTTGGATTTGAATATTAATATGGTAGCAAGGTTAAATCTGTGTAGCATTGTTAGTTAGTTTTAATATTTTCTTCATATAAATTCTATAGATTTCTTGCTATTTCATTTCCTGTACTATGATTAACAATTCCCAATATATATTTACTCCTGTGCAATAGAATTCAAGTATTTCATACCGTATCAGTATTTCAAATGCTATCTCAAGACGTCAAGTTTTGGAATTATCGTGTCCTGTCAGTAAACTTGTGGTCAACATTTTCAATTAATTTTTCAACAAAACTGTCTTCCTGCCCTAAAATTAGTGATGAGAAATTGGATAAGTCAGCCAATAAAGAAGCTTAACAATGAATTTGAATATCATCTGAAGGGCTAATTCAAAAGTACAACATTTATAACACTTCCCTCCAGTTAAAAAGTTAATGGCCAATACATACACTTCTATAAGAAAACATGAAATTAGTATTAGTAATTTACCAATAATTATATTGCAAGTCCTAAAATAAAATAATTATCCAAGTTTAAAAATAATTGGATACAATTAACAAATTTCAACTAATAAAATATGAGACAACCAAACCAAATCAATCAAGTCAACCTAAAATCTACAAGGTTACATCCACTACGAACACTTAATGTCTGTTCTGACCTAACCTGACAATGACACCTCAAGGCAGGAGTCTAATTAAACTTTGAACTATAAAAATCAATTTAAATCTGAATAAAAATGTTCCACCTAACCGTAACCGCCATGCCGCCAAACAAACACAAGTAGGCAACATTGATAATCTTGTACTGTTGGTTTTCTTGGATTATTTTGAGAAGAGATGAGACTTGCTGGTGATTTTTAATCAGTGGATTTTCGGCTTCTCTTCGCAGCCGTTGGTCCGTCATCTTCTGTGATTATGGTCGCAACATTATCCCAAGTAGCTCCACCGGCTTTCTTGATTTCCTTCTGAAAAGTGAAAATTTTATTAATAATTAATATTGAATTAATTCAATGAAAATAATAAAAATTAGATGTGAGAGCCCACCTTAAGGATCTTTTTGCACTTGACCTCAATCGGGATGTTTTTGAAATGGGCCTTCAAGAATTCTCCCTTCAAAGCTTCATCGTCCATTTTATGAATGTCTGGCACAGGCTTTCCAGCCAAAACCTCCACGTTTTCACGGTAAAGGGTCGTTTGCATGTGAGTTGTATCATCTTGAAAAGTGACCTGAATTAGAAACAAAATAATTCAAATTTAGATCACTGTATTTGAATTTTCATCCATCCATGGGATATTTGAAGAATTTAAACTCGAAAATGTTTCTTACATATTAATCTTGGGAACAATTCATAAGATTCGTTTTCATGTTTATCCTTGCAAACGTATTTCTTTCCCTTTCCTTTGAGCTGAACCTTTAAAGTCAATAGAAAATAATTTTAGTGTGAGTTCCGTACAATTTTTATATTAGGTTAATTGAAGCTTACCTTTTTAGCACAAAGTTGGTTGTTAGTTTTGCTTGGACAGCCCTCGTAGAATAAGTCGCTCTTATTGTTGAAATGAATCGTTTTGACGACATAATAATTTTAGTGTGAGTTCCGTACAATTTTTATATTAGGTTAATTGAAGCTTACCTTTTTAGCACAAAGTTGGTTGTTAGTTTTGCTTGGACAGCCCTCGTAGAATAAGTCACTCTTATTGTTGAAATGAATCGTTTTGACGACAGCGGATGGATTGACAAAGCTGAAAGTTGTGGCTCGTGTCGCACTCTTTTGTTTCTCCTTCTACTTCCCGGAATGACATTTTTTTCAACTTTGAACTGTTTGTTGCACGTCGTCGAAATGGAGATCCTGCTGGAACTCTGGTGACAAATGGCTTTTTAGCTGAGGCAGCTGCAGCACTTTTAGCAGCAGCAGCCGATGGAGTAGAAGCAGTTGATGCTTTAGCAGTAGTGGAAGTAGATGGCCCAGGGCTTTTAGCAGTAGTAGATCCACTCACTCCTCCTCCTCCTGTATTTGCATTTGGAAAGAAAATACCTGGAAATATGGCAAATCTTTATTCTTGAAGAATTCATAAATAAAGCGTGCATGAGATAGATTTGACAAATTCAAATTACCCGTGAGTGGTAGAGTTGTCTTTGGTAGAACGATTTTGCTTGTACCGGGTTTCTTCTTGGCAGCAGCTGTCTTCTTGGGTGGAGCAGCACCCGATGGATTTCCTTCAAGTTCTGTCGTAAAAAGAAACAATAAATTATTAACTGAATAAATATTCGTTGTAGTAAATTTTTCAAACTCCAAATCACGGACTCAGTATGATTCCACCACCTCCACTTCCGGTTTGTCCATTTAGTTGATTCTTTGCTGGCGTCTTCTTTGGAGCACGTGGCTTCGGAGTTTGATTCTGTTTCCCTGCTACAATAATAAATTAAAATTCTCAAATCAAAATTACGATGACATGACATGAAATTATAATTCAAGACATTAAAATAAATTCCTTACCTTTGCCTTTCGCTTCCGAAGCAGCTGGGGTTGATGGTGCTGCTGGACTCGCCATTGTCACTGGGGGAAGCAATGTAGGGGCAATAACCCCAATCCCAATCGGTCCATTTTGCACTAAGTTCTTCTTAGCGTTAGCACCTTTTTCCTTTTTTGGTTTCTTTGGAGCTGCTGTTCCTGCCCCAGCCGCTGCTGCTGATGTTGGGCTACCTCCAAGCTGAGCTTGAGCCGCTGTAAAAAAGCTGCTTGGCAGTGTAAAAGACGAAGGACCGGCAAATGTTGATGTTGGACTCCCGAATTTCATAATAGTTGGGCTTCCAGAAATTGGAATTCCAGACCCAGCCGGGGTTGTTGGTGCAGGGCGTTTAACGGGAGACTTTTTTGGCTTGTTTGGATCACGTGGTTTTGGTGGTTTGCCACCTGTAATTTCATATTTTTATTTATGTGTCTATATAACTCAATCATTTCCTTTAAAATCTCATGAGAATTTAACAAATTCATACCATCAGCCATTTTCTTCAAGATTTTTGCCAAGTTCTTTTGTCCCTCGCATTCTTTAACGCCTTCAAGAAACGCATCAAAAGCCCCAGGGGTAGAACTACAATTAAAAAATTCAAGATTAACTTCAATTCATGCCATAAATAGTCCATATAATAAATGATGCAGCTTTCCTTAAATGTATCATTCATTCCATTTTCAGTATTTAAGAAATTCACTGATATAATCAGCAAATAAATACAACAAAATGAGATGTAAAATAATAAAAATTTACTCTGAATTCCAAATTTTCAACATTGCCCCAATGCTCTCATCTATTCTTAGCTTTTAGCCAATTTAATTTGCAAATTATCCATACTTTCTACAAAAATCCTTTTAAAACAGATCAACTGTTCAAGTTTTAATTAATTTTAGTCATATTTTAACCCAGATGAACAGAATTATTCATATTGCATCAAGCGGTATCAATATAAAAAGGCGCGTGAAAGGATGACTCATGCGGAAATCCCATCTCACAACCTTACCGCCCAACAGACCTGACTCAAATCGCACGTGTTTAGCTCTAAAACCGTTAAAACCCGTCAAATCTTTAACGGTCATGTTCAAAACTGCACTATAAACCTAATTAGTTAATCATGTACCCTTTAATTATCCATTTTCCCCATTTCTAACCTGGTTGACCTACTTAACTATTAGACACACTTTACTTGCTTCTTCAAAATTTTAAACACTCTCATTCTACTTAATTAAACTTACCAATCATCCAAATATTCCAACAATGAGTCCAATCTAGCATTATTAGCTGCTTTCAAATCCAATTGAGGTCCAAGGCCAACACGATTTTTAAATTCCTTATGTTTTTCCATGGGTAGGATTTTTCTTGAAATGAGTGGGGCTGTGACTATAAAATAATCACAAAACTTGAGGATTTTGATTCTGTTGAGAAGGAGAGCTTCTTTAACTTTTGGATCCATTTTTTAATTGTTGTTGTTTTTTTAAAAAATGAACCAAATCACACAAAAAGAGGAAAAGAGTTGCTGTGTGTGAATGTGGTGCTTGCTTAGGGCGCCAAGGTTTTGTGGCGGGTTTCGCTGATGGGAGTCTCCAACGGCACACAAGAACTACAAGCCGTTTTTTTACATGCAATGCACTCCACTGGGGGAAGCCAAAGCCCAAAGCTTTATTTTAAAAGGCAAGCAAGCAAGGAATTGGGATGCGTCTGCTTCTGCCTGTTGCGTCAATCCCATCAAACCATATACCAAATGCAAGCAAGCAAAAGCAAAGGCTGTGATGGTGATGGTGATGTTGGATAGAAACTAGAACTCGACGACTTTGTTCATAGATGGGCATAAATCCTAAAATATGGAACCAAACAGCGAAGCAGCTTTTAAGCCTTACTACACAGGCCGGGTTCTTTAGTGCTAAAGCTGCTAATGTTACAATGAAACGTAATGTAGAATGCCCAACCAAGCTCAACTCTTGTCTTATTCCCGTTTCACCTAATGCATTTGGCATTAGTTGCTTTTGCTGCTTTACCGTCACACACACTAATAGGGTCTAGGTCTAGGATGGATGATGGACTAGTGTTTAGTAGTGTATTAGTAGATTTAATTTAGTGTTATTAAATGCATCTAAAATTTGATTTTAATTATTTCTTAGTTTTCTCTCTTCCTCATATCACATCATACTTGTAGTTATTTTATTTTCACATGTAAATGCTCTATTGCAGATTTTTATGGCCAATTGCGGATGACAGTTGAGATGAAAGTCTTTTGAGATTAAAATCCAAAATTGTAATTTTTAAACTACTACTAAAGTCAAACTATAGGATGACTATGTATTTCACTAGTACGCATCCGTCCAATTCTAAATTAAAAAATTTAATATTTTAACTGCACCAATTAATTATACATACTGGAATTTTAGTTTAAAGTCCTTAAAAATAGTAGCGTATTTATATTTTAATTCAAAATTGAGATGAAAAGGGTACTTGCCATTTGACAATTCAAACTCATTTTTACTATCGATTCCTGTTAGGGCCTTATTTACAACAGAAACTGATAGGAAAAAACTCAGATCCAGTTGTGATAGATATGAACTTAGGAGATGCAAGAGTACGAATTTTATTTTGTAATATTATTTTTAATCTTTAATACCATTTTTTGATATATTCTAATCTAGGTACACATTTGCGTCAAAAACAGCAGTATTTTTCGATCATGAATGCTGAATGGCGCACAAGTGCGTTTTGTCGCTTTTCCTGATGTGATGATGACTAATACTAGAGGCGACACAATAACCTAACGCTAACGCTAACGCTAACGCATCTTGTATACGTATTTGTTGTGGGCCCATCTGTATTTTTGTGATTTTGAATTGTGAGAGTTGAGTTCACACGAACGCCATCCTTCCACACGCTATGCTATGCTTTTGCTTTTCCACCCAAGTCC
>WJEZ01001255.1:0-18646 GCA_009869925.1 Thalassaphorura encarpata | reverse complement strand
CCTGCCTTGGAGAAAATTTAAATGGAGTTTTATCGCACGGCTGGTTGAGCTGGACGACATGGCATGGCATGTCAGGAATTTACATACAAATGCAAATTAAAATGCTTTCACCAGAACAAATAAAATTCGCAGTTAATTGTTTAATGCACAAAGTCATGGGACTTTTTTTCAAGAATATTCTTGACAGTTTTAGTTGGCTGTTAAAACAATGAGGTTAGGGAAATTGATATTCACCGATATTAAAGATTCAGAATTTGAATGGGGTCAATTCTGGTTGGTCTAGTTGAACTACCTTATTAAAATTCGAAACCATATGGTAGGCATGAAGAGAAGTCAATTACTAATGATCAAAATGTCAGATGATTTGATGGGATCGTGATTCGGATGTCCATCCATCCGATGTCCTGAATTGAATCTCCTTACGTAGGATGGGACGGTGAAGGGAAATCAGGGTAGAAATCTAATCTCAACTTGCCAAGTCTTGTTAAAAACTTCGTGTCGTGTAGAAATGATTGGATTTCGAGTAGTCCCTTCAAGTGTGCACATGAATCCATCATGGGTCAATATGATCTTTCAAATCCAAGGGGTTGAAGAATTAATTGAAAATTTCATGCTGGAACTAGAATATATCAGAGCTTGCCTCACGATTTCATGTCAAATGGATCCTAATGCCCAATGTCAAGGATGAAGAATATTCCAGAGCGAAATCAGCTTCTGTTGTGCTGCTTAATCTTGACGACTGATATGGACAAGTCAAAGGTGTGATGTAGGATAGGATAGGATACGTTGTAGTTCTTGAATTTCTTTGAGTTTGCATTCTACACACACAACCCTTTGAAGTTCTATTCAAAGACCCGAATTCAATAGGACCAATTTGAAAATTAGTGTGCGGGCGATCAGTTTTTTTGATAAGGTCCGAGTAACTTGAATGGACTGCGTGTGAGCAAGAGCTCAATCGAATCGTCACTTGGATCTATTGCTAATCATTCAAGCGGACAGTCAGGATTGTGACTGCGAGGTTTCATTCGGGAAATCGGGAAATTCGGGAAATCGAATTAAAAAACGAACGTTCCTCGAAAATTCCTTGGTGTAGTTCTATGGGCTATCCAATTTCCCTTGGAATCCGATTTTAATTTTTAAAATTCTTATTAATACTTCTTGACTTCGTAATGGAATTTATGTTCCGCTGATGTAGAAGTCTTTGAGGACCTCATAAATATTGTCCCTTGGGATTCTGTTGAGGAATTTGGAATAAATTGCCTACTTATTACTCCACCCCTGAAATGTGGAATTTTGGAATGTGGAAAGAACACCTAATTTCTGCAAATGTTTACGAACCGACTAAATTACGATCCTTTTAAATTATGCGTCCTGTCGGGAATCAATACTTTAAACTTTAAATTGGATGTATTTATTCTTCGCTGCTGCTGCTTCTTGCTAAGGCTTCTCGAAATTTGAAACGTTGAAGAAAGGAAGAGGAAGAAGCTTTACTAGCTAGAATTTTGGATGAGTTCCAATGAAGTTCCGGTTTTTTTGGGAAGTGAAAATGCATTGAGTAGTATTAAATTGCACTACTGGGACAGGGACATGGATTAAGTTGGGTACGTATACTCCATGTCGCCAATGCTGTTCTTCAACTTGAAGTTATTGCATGGTTGTTTCTGCTCACCTCATTAAATTTCAAGTGGAAAAGAGTCTAGGTTAGTTCATTTAGGTAGCTGTAGCAGGGTTCCAAAATAAATTCTATCATTTTAATGTTCCATGTGTTGAGAAATGACTCTGTTGTTTGATTGTGATATTTTGAGAGTCGGGAAACATATGTCTTAGCCCTGTTCCGCTGTCTCAAACATTATTACCCGGATTTTTCTTCTCATCAACTCCTTGTCTCTTGTCTTCATTCTGCTGCTGCACTTGGCAGGCATGAAGTTTAATATCTTTTTTATGATGGTTTTCTGGCTATCTTTAGCAGCAAATTGTAATTTGTACTGTCTGCTGCTGCTGCTGTTACGTTGCTGCGTATATATTCCTTTTAAAGAGTCAAGTTATAAGTTAACCTTAAGAAATGGCTAGCTCGTGGCAAAAGAAAATCTTGTAGCGATCCACCTGCACTTTTGTTAATTTTAATTTCTTTAATAACCCATACTAGCAGAGACCAGCTTTGACCCTGACCACGGCATGGCACTTGGCACTATGACTCATAATCTTAGAATCAACTTTTTAAGCTGAATTTGGCAAACTGCGCAGCGCGGCCCAACAAAGTTTTTGTTGAATCTTGTTTTTAATTCAATCCCAATCGCCAACATGTCTAGGAGGTATCGCCTGCCTGAGATACGAGCTCAGTTCAGGTGTAGTGCAATTAAGTACATTCACACACAGATCATGCTCAAAGCTCAAGACACTTGTTGTGTTATTCCTTTGTGATAACACTTGGATGGATGAATGGAGCTAAGAGCTTTATGACGGACGGACACTGAACGTAGCTTAGTGTGCTGTGCTGTAGCATAAAAGGTAATTTAGCAAGTAATTTATGCGAATGATGTCATGTCTGGAATCGGAGTTGAGGGCAAGGAATATGGATGACAAAAAAAATACTTTTAGATTGAAAATTGCTGGAGGGAACTTGAATTCATTAAAAGTTTGCTAAACTTACGAGTGCGTGGGGCAAAAAATAAGCGAAAGGGGTAACAGGTTGTCCGGCATGAGAAATTGAATGGAATAAAAGGCATTGGCAATAGCAATGAAAATTCTAGTTCACGTTCGTTCACATGGCCAATTCAACAAATCGTATACATTTCGGCGTGAGAATCAGTCTGAATCACATACGCAATGGAATTTCTTTGAATGAAATACGCCTTTTTATTTAAAAAAATACTCTAAGATGAAAATAGAACCACGAGGTGGGAATCTTTGCCAGAAAAGTGACAAGTTTCAGGACGAGGGTTTAATTTGGACAACACTCTATGATCAATGGGAAAGTGAATTCATGGTTCTTGTTAGAGAGTTTTATCACTTGACTTGTATAGTGAGGATGCACTAGTCTTGAATTTTTAGTTGAGAGATTTATGTCCGTTCCTTGAGCTGAGCTCGGTAGACGGACGGACGTGATTTATTGGTTTGACAATGAAGATGGAGCGGAGTTTTTAGAAAAACTAACATGTGTACACGTACTAGTACTGGGTGCTTGCTTGCTTGTTGTTTTAGACAAGGCAGGGCGTTGGCCTCAGATTTTTAAATATACTATTCAAATTATTGGTTCAGGCAAGCAGTAAATACAAAATGTCAAAGTACTACTTGTTCATGTCATACTCCTCTAGATTTTCTAGTTTTCAGCTAACTAGCTAAGCTAGACATGAAATAGTATCAGAAGAGTGAGAAAAGTTGAATAAAGAAGCCGAGCTGAGCCTGAGAACAATGATAAGTACTTTTTGACAGGAAAATACGATCCATATAATTCACTCCTTGTATTTGCATGTGTTATTCGTGATGGCTGACCAAACCTCAATGAAATCTGATAGTCAGCAATTGAAATACATTGCAATACAGGTGGCGGCTTTAAGTCAAGTGGAGAATGGAATGGAATGGAATTGTAGAACAAGTTTGCAAATTTTTGCAAAACAAAAAAAAATATTTTTTTCGTCAACACATTTGGTGTGGTTGTGNTATTGTAGAACAAGTTTGCAAATTTTTGCAAAACAAAAAAAAATATTTTTTTCGTCAACACATTTGGTGTGGTTGTGGCGGATCATCATCATTTCACACGAAGAAAAGGAACGTAATACTTGTGCATGTCCATGTCATCTTGCATTTAAATTTTGATTCAATCTTAAGAGATCCAATCTGACGTCTGCTGAAACAAAAGACTAATCGTACCGCAATGGCAACCGCAACTGTGTAGTCTTAACCTTAGCTTAGGCCAAGCCCATGAACTCATGCTAATGTGGTGGCTCAGATTAGTGGGTAAAATGCAGAAATTTCTGGTTTAATCTTTGAATTGACCAGTTCTGCTGCTACTGCATGATAGATTATTAGGTAGCTGATCGCTGATCAATGGTTTGATTACTATTACCCGGGTCCTTTTCATACAATTATTATGCACATTGACCAGGTCAAGCGTTTGCGAATATCTTAACCAACTTGACTATCCATTCATAATGTTTTACGACAGGTTTTGCTTTAGACTTGGACTAAGACTTCCTCAAGTGATTATTCAGAAACTGAAACTACATCATGAGTAAATTACAGGTTGTTAAATTAGGTTGTTGTTGTTTTTGGTTATGAATGAATGAATAAAATGAATGAACCGATGTGGAGGGTGTAGGTATAGGTGCGGCTTCAATTCAAAAGGCTGAAATCATCACTAGAATTTTCAGGTACATTACCACATTTCATCTGACTTGACTTGACTTGCCGCAAAGCAAAGCAAAGTTAGGGTTAAGGTTAAAGTTAAAGTGGTCGTCGTCGCTTCGTGCGGCCACATTATTTACCCTCACTTTTCCTGGGACATGTTTTAAGGTGTGGGCCGGAAATTCCATTTTAAATTAGGGCTTCAAACGTAAACGTAGTTTTTTCTTATTTGAGAAAGTATTTTATCCACTTTTTCTATTCATTCATTCATTCATTCAGATTCAATGTCAGCGTCATCTCCCTTGTTAATGCTAATGCCAATGCAGAACAGCATATTACTAAGGATGGTGTTCATTTTGGGGGTTGGGACAAGTGTTAAAAACTTGTTTTAGGGATGGGAGAGAGAATTCAGAATACTTGTGAATTGTGATCATAAGAAGATTTGCCGCATCCTTCCTAGCCCTAGCTCAACTCAGCTGTGAACATGATGTTCAATTTTCTTCGCAATGATTTAAGTAGGTGTTGAGCCGGAAGTGCAACAATGCTTTCTATTAATTTCATTTAATTGCTGACCTGCATGCACTGGACTGCAATGACCTGACCTGCTACAACTTATTTTTTTTTATTAAAGCACAATCAGAATGTAGAACTGCTGGTTGCGTTTCTTTTTTATTTTCTGAGGTGAAAAAATCATTCTCTCAACTTGCAGTAAGGTTTTTCAATGTGTATGGCTAAAAACCGATTTTACAAGAATATGTGGCATGGACATTATTGACCTAGATTTATAATACACGGGTTTGCATAATTATCATTCATTACAACTCATTTGGGTTTATTTCCTTTGTATTTTTGGGTAATTTGGATATAAGTGGTGTTAAAGAAATATTCTTAGTGAATGGTTTTGAGCTCAGTGGGTTTTACCGTTTAAAAGTTTAAAAAAATCCAGACGTAAGTGGATTTCCGCAGAAGAGAACTGAACTTAACTTGTAATGTTTGAATTTTACTTTTACTTGCTATTCACACTTTACTGGCAAATCTGGTCTGTTCTACCCGTTTTTCTATTAGACCTTTTTTCATTTTGCAACTAAATTTGGCAAGTTTTGGCAAAATGCAGTTGCACACAGGTTGAAATAGTGAATTCTGTCCTGATTATTACTCGCCACAGGGAATCGTTGTTATGAAGTGGGAATCGTTGATGGCACGTTTGTTGGGACAGCTGGTTCAAGTTGAAATGTTCTAAACACCTTGGCCAGGCGATGGATTTTGTTATGAAGTGGGAATCGTTGATGGCACGTTTGTTGGGACAGCTGGTTCAAGTTGAAACGTTCTAAACACCTTGGCCAAGCCATGGATTTTCATCTGGATTCATTGATTTTTAACAAGAGTAAGAGTTCAGTTTACACTAGGTGAGAGCCTGGAATGCGTTGGATTGAATTATTATTTCCTCCCTTCTTCATTCGATTATGTATTGGTTGAGTTGGGCGCGGCTCACCCGTCATCTTTGTGTAAACTACTCTCAGTTTAGTTTACCTTTGGTGATAAGAGATGCATTGTGTGGATTGAGGACTGTGATGAAATGAAAACGATGCCAAAGCCAGGAAATCTCTGCTCTGCTCTGCGGATTTTAAATTCTACCTAAAGCCCTGTGGAATTTTTGAAACCTAAAGGTGTCCAAGTGAACTCAATTGCGGTCACGTACTCGTGTTGCCTGAGCTAGAGGTACTCAGTACCCGTGGAATGGAATGGAATGTTTCAAAATTATTGTGGGTGCTTTTACTTGTGTGTAGGCTTGAGATTTTTGTTGTGTCCGGAATAACAGGGTTGCATTGTAATAAGGATAAGGATAAAACGAAGGACCGCGCTGCATTGCATTTTTTGTTTGGAAGGGTGGGTGAAGAGATATGAAGTGGAACGGACGGAAGTGTTCAATTCCAAGGAATGTGTGATGTGATTTATGCGAGAAAAATGTTAGAGATAAAGATAAAAGACAATCAGCCGTTGCTGCTAAGGTGGTAAGGCTAGGAAATTTTTAGTAAGAATATGACGAAAGTCAATTAATAAGTTGAGATGAGTCCGACTATGCGTGATTATAGATTGAAACAGTAGCAACCACATTTTTAAAACTTCTTGCTACCCCTATCTTTATCTTGCCATGCAAGTGTATCACGAAATGTCGAAAAAAAAGTCAGATTGAGAGATTATGTGAGGTCTGGAAGCAGTACGAGTATTTTATTTTTCACACATAAGGCAGCAAAACAGTTTATCCCATATTTAGTCCAAGTAGACAATTAACCGCTGCTGCTAAGGTGGTAAGGCTAGGAAATTTTTAGTAAGAATATGACGAAATAAGTCAATTAATAAGTTGGGATGAATCCGGCTATGCGTGATTATAGATTGAAACAGTAGCAACCACATTTTTAAAACGTCTTACTATCCCTATCTTTATCTCTCCATGCAAGTGTATCACGAAATGTTAAAAAAAGAGTCGGATTGAGAGATTATGTGAGGTCTGGAAGCAGTACGAGTATTTTATTTTTCACACATAAGGCAGCAAAACAGTTTAGTCCAAGCACCAAGCAGATGGCCAAAAAGAGTTCGATTCTCCCAACTACAGCTTTTCTGGCTGGCTGGGCGGGTTGAGTTTATTTCAGGAGTAGTAGTAGTAATACACGGGTGTTCTTTTCTTTGGATTTTGGACATGTGTGTGTGTTTGTCTGTGTGTGGTGCTTTTCACTTTTCACTTATCGTTCGTTTGGAACTAGTACTTTGGTTTGGACGTCTTGAAGATCTTGTGATGATTACCTTACCTTACCTACTGCGTTTTACGTTGCATCTTGCATCTGCCATGTGGGCTGAGAGTGTGCCTTGCCCACCTCGACGGAAATTTGATGTGAGGTCGTACCTAATTATAGCTATTTAAAAAAGTCTGCTGTAGATAGTTTCTACCTACCGGATTTTGTTTTAAGGAAAATCAGAAAGAAGAGCAGGTGGCAAACGACTGATACGGTGGGTCAGGAAATGAAAATAAAATCACTTTAAAATAGATAAAGAAATCTGATAGATAGACAGACAACTTTGTTATTAAGTCTCCCCTCGTTCTCATATTCAATTTAAGTACGGGTGCCTTGACCGGGATTTTAAGAATAGGACGTTTGGCTTGTTTTTTTGTAAGGCTTTTTGGTTTGACGGTGATTTTTAGTTTGAAAACAAAAGGTTAGGCAGTCGTTGAACAATGCCAAGTGGCAATGGCAATGGTTAAGGGGAAGGAATGGTTAGAATGGATCATTAATTTAAAACAGTTGGATTCGGTCCTTTTAAGAAATTTTGGGGTTCAAACTACTGAACAAGAGGCAGTGGGTAAAGTCTTGGTCTTGACTTGGGTTTGGTCTTGGTGCTCTGATTTGTCAAGGTTATCCCTTGGCTTGTAACCTATTGGCTTGAGATGCTGTTAAGGATCAATAGGATCAGACATCAGGACTAAGTAAAGGAGAATGACTCTGCAGTATTTATTTGTACAACAAAACACAATGATGCAATGAGAGAGTTACAATGTTGAGGAAGGATTTGAGCATTCCAGACAATGACAAGATTGTTAAAATTAATGATGCCAAGTCAAGAAGGGAAGCAAGCTAGTATTGTACACTACAGATCTACGCACGCATTGACAGGTAGATAGTCCAATCCTTCCGTGGCTAAAAATATTTTGACCATAGGTTAGGTATATCAAAAACAGAGTGGATCACTAGGTTAAAATTAAACTAGCTCAGGAATTTCTTGTTTCTTCCAGAAATTAAGACTGTTCAATACAAATTGATTTATATTGTCGACTTTAACTAATTTCTCACCAAATTAATTAGACCTCTCAAACGAATTGAGATCACAATATGCTCTGTGTCAGGCTTGGACAGTCAGTCAATAACCCTGTCGTGAGGAATAACATAAACTTGCATGGGATTCGCTTGACCTAACTGAACTGTCTAACAAGATTGCTTACAACAATTTGAGCCAGGCAAGGCAGGCCAACAAAGATGACAAAGATTAAATGAAATGTTAATTTACATTAAACATGAACTTGAACGAATAGAGAGAAATGCATGGCTCATTTTTTCTTTTCCGTCCTCCTCCATGAAACTGAAATCTTGAACTTTTTGGCCGTCACTCAGTTATTTATTGAAGCCCTTTGCATTTGCTTTTGCCAAGCCCTACTCTGGTCTGGTCGGAACTGACAGACAATCAAGGAGTGCAATGCTTGGACTGATTTATAGCTCAGTGAACTAGTTTGATTTGAGGACAATTAATTAACAACCCTTCAGTTCATTTTGTACCAGCATTCCGCATTATACCAAAATTATTCACTTTATTCCTTTGCCTGCAAATTAGTCAATGTAAGCAGGTAGAATTTTTTACCCGGATAAGTTATCCGGATGCGTTGGTTTGGTCTAGCCTAGCCTAGCCTTTGGTGATTTAGCTCCTGGAATGAGAAATGATCTCATCGTTAAATTCTACAAGATTTTTGTCTGCTGGCGTTGGAAAAGGGTTGGATGGGTTATGTGTTGACTTTAGTGAAACATCTAGCACTATGAGGTGAAGTCTGGGAGGATGTCGGAGGCAAGGCAAAAGAGGATGAGGATTGACTATATCTAATCATCTCTTAGATTACTTTTCTAGACTTGGAATTATGAAATTTATTTAAATGCATGTGCACATGCATGGCATGGCAGCATAACGCAATGTAAATGAATGGATAAATGCATCTTAAAAAACTTCAATTTAAAAACTTACGTTTTTGCCTGTTAAAATTCGAACAGGCATGGCAAAGCAAGGCAGTCAATCATTCTAAAAGATTTCGTAATGAAGTGGATCAGTTTGACATGCCATATATTTGTTTTAATTTTAAGTTTAGAGATCTATAGTAGAACATTCGTTTTTATCATGAACCAATAACTTACTAACGATTCATATTTTTTGCTTTCACTTTGACTGCTTTCTCTCGGGAAAGTTGAGAATTTAGATTACTTTAACATAATGTAATACTAAAGTGAATTCTTCTGAAAGAAATCATAAATTCTTTTTCTTTTTTGTTCACTTTTTAACTGGTTTTATTAGCGTGCGAATTTTCGTGATCTTCAGGTCCCTTTTTTGCGGGACAATACTTAAAGAAACAAAGTTAAAGTATAGTGCCTTGCTTTTTTGATATGTGAAATTGGAAGGTGGCATTTAAGAGGTTATTTAGTGTCGATGTTGATAGAAAAGAGTAGGAGCACTTGAGGAGTTGAAGTATATCGTATTTCCCATCAAACAGACTGGCTTTTATTGTGCGTTGTGTTTACTAAAAGGGCTTAGGAGAAAATCCTGTTAGAAAATATGCATTGCCAGCCATTGCACTGAACTGCATTAAAGATGAAGAAGTGAAGTGTTCTTCTCAAACTCATTTTTTTCTCATTCGTTGTAACTCTTTGAATTTTTTCTTGTCTCAGTCTCACCGTAGCTTGGCATGGCAGACATGGGTAAGAATTTATCTTGTATCAAAAGGATTTTCGCTCGTCTTTCTTGTTGTCCACTCATCTTGGTTCAGGCCAAGGCAACCCTTCTTTTTTATTTCATTTCAACATTTTATGAGATAGGGAGACACTGTTGGTTCCTTCCTTGTCAGATACCTTCACGTTCGCTCCTTGATTGATTTATGATTTATCAGTTTTTAAGTAAACACTGCAGCATTGGCTGACGACGGTCTTGTTGAGCATTTAACGTAGAGTCCATGTTGTGTTTATTGCGATGGACTTTGTGTCTATGCATCTTCGTCTTGTCTTGAATCTTCTGAAGACAAGACAAGGCGTTTGGCTTTGGCATTTTATTTGTCGGGCCGTGTCTGGCCTGACCCTATGCCTGCCTACGGTTAACTGTCATGGGTGCTATGAACAAATAGGATTTAATTTTATAGCCAAACAACCCAAAGGGTAAATATTTGAAAGTGACGAAGGGGCAAGTAAAAGTAAATCCCTAAGTTTGTCCTCTATTTAACCCTACTTTGGGCTAAGATTATGTTAAGTCAAGCCGTAGCTTTTTTGAAAACGTTTTTCTTAGAAAATTGATCCCCTGGGTAAAGGGATTGCCTAAAACTTGAGTGGCAAGGAATAAATTTGTCCCTAATTATTGTGTCACTATAAAATAAATTATTTTACACATTTGTAAAGTTTAAATACCCTGGGCCCAAAGGGAGGAAGGGTTCGATACAGCGCAGCAGCTGCAAGGGTGGAGCGGTTGTTTAGGATTTGGTTTAACAACCTGACGACTCGCTGTTTTTTCTGCGTAGTCCCTTGCAAACTTTAGTTTAACTATCGTAAAAACATTTTACGGTTCAATTTGTCGTTTTGGAAGGGGGGAATGGAAATGTTGATTTATTAGGACCTTAATTAGTTTTCTATGATGAGGAATGACTCGTCCTCGAGGAATTAATTTCTAAGCACAGGATGTGCTGATGCTGAGCCAGTAGTTTTTTTTGCAATAAAAAATTGAATCTTCCCTCATTAGGGTAAAATGGAACGGAAATTGTACATAATTGTAAAAATCTAATTACTCTACTGTGCTGTGGTAGTGATTTGGTTTGTTTTATGGGCCCGGCCTGGGCCTTGGTTGGTTTTAGACATACAGAGTAAGTAGTTAATTCCATCCCGTTCCGTCCTCTTGTCTTGTATCTTTTCAGGTGTTTCGGAGATTGAAGTGATTCTTCTTTGTCAAAGATAATTCGTCTTCGTTTTTTGTGATGGACATTCCGTGTTTTCCTCCAGCAATTTTTAACAGCAGCAGCCGGGTTCATTATTATACTTGTAGTGTAGTGCTAGTGCTCATTTTAAATCGGACAGAGGTACGGATGGGAAAAGACCTACTTAGTTTTTGTACAGGAACAGTTTACCATGTTGTAAAAGTATATGACGACGGAACTTATTTTATTTTTACAAGTGGAAGCTCGGGACAGGATCGAGGTTCAAGACGTTACAAGGAAGAGCCTTTAGGTGACCATTAATAATAGTCTACTTGCTGATGATGTTCAAGGGTTGAGGAACAAACCAGAGAAAGATTCCTTGGCTTACCATGGATGGCATAGCATGTATTTACAAGGGAACTTCCCTTACGACTCATTTACTTGGAGTGCGTGAATGAGTGCAGACTCAAATTAGAAATATTCCATGTTGAAATAGGTTTGGACGTTTTTCTCATTCTTTCGGTCGTTACATTTACTTACCTGTTGATGGGCCGACATTATTCTGAACTGTGCCCTTACCTGCGGAGTGTATACATGTCATGTCATTCGTTTCCTTCCTCTTCTCCTTGGATTTTGTGGATAGCCACTTAACAAGTTGTTGGAGTTTGGAGATTTGATGGTTATTGCTCTAAACTCAACGGAACTGAACTGCACTGCACTGCTTGCATTGTTGAACTTATTTCCTTCCTCAGTCTTGAGTTGTGTATCCTTAAGGGAAGTTATTGTCTGAGCTGAGAGCAGACAGGGGAGAAATTTAAGTACTCGGGGCAAACAGGCAGGCAGACTGGGTAATTTTGAGTGAGTTTGAGTTTGAGTGAAGTAATAATTATAATTTTGTGTACATTTGAACTCACCTGGTCGGCATGCGTTATGCGTGGCAAGATCAACACTTCATTTGTTTTCTTGGAACGCTTTTATTTGTTTTTTGTGTGGCGGTATTTGGGTATAACCAACAAGCGAATAAGCCTAGTTTGGTTTTGAGTGCAGTTTCACCATATTTCTTGGGATGAGATTAAGAAAAAGAAAAACCGGTTCAGTTTTCTAGATTTTGTGGCCGTTTCATTTGGACAGAGGTACTGAAATGAATGTATTGAAATTAACATTCAGCATGTGAGTGATGTGAATGTGATCCAGTTTTAAGTCTGTGCATTTAATTAGAACAACTTTGAAATCGGGGGATAATTAATTTCGGATCTGGCCCAAGTATGTAAAGAGCTGTTTGGAATTTTAGTACTACCCTCATTTTAACTAAAAATAGAGGCGTCATTATGGAATGTAGGTTTTAAGGCAATTACAATTGAGTAAAAAGAAAGAAAGGAAAGGGTTGAATAATTCTTGAGCTCATTCTTCATCCTGGTACAGGATTTGATGCTCCTGGGATTTCTGAACGAAAAGCTAGGATGAATTGATTCAGAGATGATGCATTTCCCTTTCAAAGGAAAACAAATTATATTGCCACTCTATTTCATTGCTCCTGCTTTGACTGACTGACGAGACGAGTGATTTTTGTTCTTTTTATGTCTGAGCCAGCTGACTGAGAGCTAAGCTCATCTTATGTCAGTCTGTGTCTGTCTGTGCTTTGGAATTCTTTAAGAAGATGCAAGGAATAAGATCTATAAGATGATTCCCACCTTCAGCATCAGCATTCCATGAGCTTCTTCATTTTTGTTCTCTGGAGGAAAATCCTTTGGAATAAAGATTTTAGAAGAAAGTTGATTCTGAAAGGGAGAGCTGGGCCTCTGCCTGTTTATGACATGGAATTGTGCAATGGAACAATAATCTTTCAAGAGTGTGAAATGATTCGACACTTTTCTATCTTCCCTTCTTTCTCAATAGACTCGAACTCATGTTGATTTGTTCTCACACTTTCGGAAAAGGGATGTGAATCACCATTAGGACTTACCTTCATTTCTTTTCGTCTAGACCAGAGCTGAAATTGAAATGTGTCGAAAACTAATCTGAATCCAGACATTTGGATTGATTGACTTGAATTAGTAGGGCATTAATCTTAGTCTGTCATACCTTAATGGGTTTTGCATAAAGTTTTTGGAGTTATGCTAACGGTTTTCGTACTTCGATCATTAAATATTAGAATTTTTGCAGTTCGAATCAGTTTCTATTTCAGTAGACACCTTTTTTATTTTGGCCTGTCTATATATCCCTTCGTCTTGTCTATTGAATTCAAACAACTGGGATTTAATTGTCGTGATTTGTCTCTGCCTTTGCCTCTACCTGAGAAGAATTTGTGGACGTGAGCAGTTGTTTAACAAGGGAAAGTGCTTCATTGTTATAATTGCTGTTTGTATTACATAATGGGGAGTGGAATGTAATATAACCCTTTGGTTACTTGCATTTCATGAGGAAGGCTACTTAGGATGACTGGTTGACTAGTTAAGGGATTAAAAAAACACTACCCGCCTGCCTGGTCATTTCTCATTTGAATTTAATCTTTTTTCAACTTGGTGAATGAAAGAGATTCCATTCCAAGATTCGAATTCATCTTTATCACTCCTACTTCGTAAGAATAAAGATGGATGCTGAGAAGAGATCCCCTTTTTTAATTTTTTATACCTTAGTGTATTGCTGGATATTTTGATGAATATCTAGGGATAGCATAGCGTAGTTATGGAACTGAATGATTTTGAAGGCAGGCAGGCACGTTAACCCATTATTCAAGCCAGGATACAAGTTGCAGTACCGAATCGACCGACTAACCTAACCGTCTGGAATTCTACCTGTTTCTCTTTTTTGTTGTTTTATTTTCTTCCATGGACAGACTTCTAATTTGAAATGGAGCACAGGAAGCTGGGAAGGTGTAAATGTACGATGTACCTGTGATTACACATGAATGGTGATTAGAGAGCCAGAGCAGTCAGCAGACACAAGGCAAGGCAGGCATTGTTTTCAGAATTTTCTTTATTGTTGTTGTTTGTTGCGTACTTGGATGGGAATGGGAGGGACCGTAGGATTTGTGCATTGCCTAGTTCTTGGAGATTTATGCAGACTGGAATTTCAAGAGAGGTTTTTAAGACTGGATTGGTGTGAGTGAGTGAGTGACTGACTGACCTCTTTGTCTAGTTAGCGCTTTAGCTTTTCATGCAGGCAGGCAGACAGGAGTGTTTTGTTCCTTGAAATGTACTTGGACCACGGGACGTGGTTTCAAACCCTGTAATTAGGGAACTATGGCTACAAGTGAAGTGTAAGGAACAAAATCTTCAAGTATATAAGATCTACGCAATATTGACTACGCAAGGGTTCTTACGCTTTGTATGATTATTACTCGATTTTTACAAAACTGAGCATGGCCATTGTTCTTTGGTTTTCTGGCCCCGATGATAGGAATATAAAATTTGCATAATTGCCATGTGCTTAAAATTTTCTTCGAATCAAAATTACACGCCGTGTCGCGCCGCTTAGCTTTTGCCCTTTCAGCTGAGCGAATGAAGAGAAAATTGCATTGCATTAGTAATTTTCGATTTTCTTAACCTGGTGAACTCTGATGATGTAATAGTGTTTTGGAATGAAAAGCTGAATTTCCTAAGGCATTGCTTTTTATGCAAATAACATTAATGTTAAAAGCATGGGTACAAATAGCGGGAAGCTAATTGGCAAAATTAATGATTCGGACATCTTTTGAGATTGCATCATATTTTAGCATAATATTTGGTGGAATAAATGAGATTTATATGCAAATTCTTTGCGCCATCGAATTCAAAGATGAGTTAGGTTGTGCTTTGCCTTTTGATTTATTTAAAAATATTTTCTTTGCTAAGCGAATGGAATAATTGTTCCGGTCGGTGGAACAAGTCAACTCATATTTTCCCTGTGAAAATATTTTTTCATTCAGTTGTTAGTAGCTTTTAGAAGATTTTGGCTTTCAGGTAGTGCATGCCTTTACGAATTTATTAATCAAATTGCTCTAGTAAAATAGCCAAGTCTGATTTTTATTATGACGAAGGCAATTTTCCTAATTGGTCGGATAGAATTACTCGTCCTAGCGTAAAATGAGCATCAAAGATCCCGGCTCGGCTCAGCTCGGTGAGTCTGGCTGTCATGAATTATAAGATCCGATTACAACTTTGGCTACTGAATTGCTTCCTTCATTAAAAATAATTATGTCTGCCCTTGCGATAGCTAAGCTGCTGACATCCTGGCGTCTATAAATGTGATATTGATATGAGTTTAAGCTTGAGCTTAGACGTAATAATTTATCTGCACGGCACGGCAGTATTATGGCTCAACTATTTTACGCTCCACTTAAGATCATATTACGTTTTCTCCACAAATCGTTTGATGATCTTGTGAGTTGATGACTAGAGCACTAAAGTAATCGAGATCATTTTCTATGTTTTGGTTTTGGATCATGCGTTCATGCAAAAGGATTAAAAACCATGATTGCATGCAATACACGCATTTTTTCCAAATTTTATTGTTTATTGTTAGTTAAGCCCAAATCCTGAAAGCGGGCATGGATAAGGTACATGAAGAACACTAGACAAAATAAGATAAGACGACGAGGGCGATTTTTTCTAGCTGAATATTTAATGTCCTAGTGTGGAAGTCAATAAAAGCTGGAGGGGATCTTGTTCCGCTTGTCTTGTGCAGACTTTTTATTTGCAAGACAAGACATGTGCTCTGCTCTGTTCTGCTCTTTGGTGTGGAATCTTGTGGTTAAGTTCATAGAGTGCAAGTGGAAAAATCATGGCGATGCCATTAGTAGTGCCAATGCTGCAGAAATCCTATTTGCCATTGGCATGGCATGGCTAGACAGCTGAGCTCATAAAAAATTATGCCGATTCCAAGATTTATTGCTCGTGGCAAATTGTAGCCAGCCTAGCCACAGAATTATATTTGCAGTTGTGGGTAGTAATGCGCATTCCATGGCTCTAATTTCGTTCCGGTCTTCTAAGCAGGGGCAGGCAATGCAAAAAGTTGCCCAAGGAGGAGGTTTTTTTTATTGCCATTTTGAGCCGGATGTACTTTTATTATGAGTTGCGTGCATTGATTTTTGCAAAGAAAGGGTGGAAAGAGTTATTGGACTTTCTTTGCACGTGGAGAAAGTTTTCAAAAAGTATTTTCTTCTCTATCTTGAAATCCACGTATATATTTGAATAAATTCCTGCAATTTGCATACAATGTTTGTTTTTCTTTTGCAATTCCGGTGGTCTTGGCTAAATCCAAGGCAAGGGTAAGGCACACCTCTTTCACATTAGAATTTATGCATATTGCGGATACTGATACTCAGTCACATCAGAGTACCGGACAGGCAAGTAAATTAAGATGTGAGGAACAGCAATGACTACGACGCTTGTAAGATTGTCAACTGAGGCTGACAAGTTGAAAAACGCTGACATGTGCATGTCGAGTTAGTTCTGTTCTGTTCTGGCTGTCAGCTCTCAGCTGAGCTGAGCTCAGCTGCTCTGGCAGGAAAGTATTTATGCTCTTGCAGTTGCAGAATTTGAAGTGAGTTGCAGTTTAGTTTGCCAATAAGTTAACCAAATGAGAAAAAATGCCGAGCCGAGTAGAGGTTAACAAGTCAAGTCCATGTTTTTAATTAAGACGCCGCTTTGCTGAATCTTGGTCTTTGTCTTTACTTACGCGTTAGATTGAACTGAGTTGTCTTGTTTAGTTAGCTGAATGAGATTCATTCACCCAAATGATGAGGATGATGATGAAATTAATTTGTGTTCAATTGTTGTTTTTTTTTCTTCTTCACGACAAGCCATGGTTGATATGTCTTTTGTTTGCTTTCAGAAAGGGGTTATTGAGGATGAAGTTCTTGCTTAGCCGTGGAGTGGAAATGTTCTGTTCTGTTCCTCATGACTGAGTTGTATTGTTGTCCTTTGATTTGATTGTCATCGTCATCAGTAGGCGACGTCGGTCCGGTCGGACTTCAGTTGATGTATCCATAGTTGACATTGACTCACCCCTCCTTAGGATTGGATTGGATTGCACATCAATTATGATGAATTATCTTCTCAACTTGAGTCAACATTCCTTGAAGAGGAGGAAGAAGTTGATCTTGAGTTCCCCATCATATCATCGCAGTGATCACATATTTCATATCCGAAATGTACTACTCTTCCTCGCTGCATTTGTCCTCGCCTTTTCTCCCAGTGTATCCAGTGGTAAGTAGCAACAACAAATGTTTCTGAAAAATTTTAATTTAAGTGCCGTATATAGATTCTACCCTAATCTAAACCCTACCTCACCTTTTGACTTGAAAACATATTGTCCCTTGGGATTTAAAGCTACAAATTCACCGAGACGAACATTTTATGGGATCGTACCGTGTTTATGTTTGTACATTTTTAACTCGAGACAGTTAATGGTAGTTTTTAAGAGATTCGCAACATCGGAAAGGAAGCAGTTGCTGTGTGGTGTAAGTTGTTAAGAGCTTCAGAAGCCATGGGGGTTCCTAGTTTTTGTTCCACCGTCAAACATTTTATTGGCAATTTCGGCACTTGTTTCTTTCAAAGTACTTAAAAGCCATCGCAAATGGCATTGTAGTCGTAAAGCAAGCCTCCAAAAGAATTTGTTTCTACTCACTGTCTTCCTTTTAAGTATTTTGCTTGTTACCTTAAAATTTCAGATTATTGCCGCATTCTTTCTCTTATTTCATTTTTAAATTATCTTATATACGTATAATGCACTGTTTTGGTTTAGCTTTACAATTACGATCACCTTATAGGGTACTAGGAAGGTATTTCCACTTAACGTTATGACGATGACACGACGAAACAGGGGTTAAGGGTCACCCAGTAGTAAGTGTCGTTTTATTTGTTTCATTTTTTGCACTAAAATGTAAAAGGTCAAATAGTGCCTGCTTGACTTTTCTACTTCAGTAATTATATAAATAATTTATTTCTGTACATACCCTTGAGGCTTTGCTTTGGAATTGGAAAACCTTTCTCTGAAAAATTAGTGTTATCCATCATCAATTATTTCCACATCTCAGATTTGTTCACCAAACGCGGTGGAATGTTTTATTATTATCTTTTTCTAAATTAAATTGGTCGTATCATTAGTGAGCGTGTAGTAGCTTTAGCTCGGGTAGGAACAGTGGCCAGGCCATTGGCCATTTGACAAAGAAAAGTGGTTATCCGTCTCAAACATCTCATCTTGAGTGATTAGGGTTCGGAAGGGGTATTTTCATCTCATGTGTACGTTAGTTAGAACTTAGAACATACCATGACCTAGCCAACCGAAGACCGATACGTTAAATTGTCCTTATTCAAGTTTACCGAAGCGAAAGATAGTGAGTGAGCAGAGCAAGTCCTTCAAGTCCCCTTAAGTTAGTATTTACAATTGTCTGGAAATTTGTGCCGGTGTTTTCTCTTTGGGGAAGGCAAAGCGAGACAATCGTGGATCCATCAAAGGTGAAAAATTGGTCTCTTTGAGTATAGGTGTTAAGTTAAAGATTGTAATATGTACGTATGTAGTTCTTCTTACTTTGTATCTTGTGGAGTGCAGCAGAGGCCTTTTGTTCTTTTATTTTAACTTCCATTGCCTTTGCTTTAAAATTGAAATGGAGTCGAG